>CAUYQU010092715.1:0-33946 GCA_963574635.1 Cheracebus regulus | reverse complement strand
TTTCTAAAATCTCTTCCTCTTTCTTCCTCTTTCATTTTTTCTTTCTTTTGCAGTTTCTTTCCTTCTCCTTTTCTCTCTTTTTCTAAAATCTCTTCCTCTTTCTTTCTCTTTCATTTTTTCTTTCTTTTGCTGTTTCTTTCTTTCTCCTCTTCTCTCTTTTTCTAAAATCTCTTCCTCTTCCTTTCTCTCTTTCATTCTTTTTATAAAAAAATAAAAATAAAAATAAAAATAAAAAAAATGATTCAATTAATACAGCCAGATGTCTACCTCCTTAGACAACATCAACCTAGATAATTCTGCCATTCACAGTGACATTTCTGGGCTTTTTCTTTTGAAATACTACTCAAAAGCAATTTTTGAGCCATATGTAAAAGTTCTTTTTATGAAAATATGTACTGCATTAATTTTCACCTATGTGGGATCTTTTGTTTCATAATCTTGGCACTATATAACTTTGGGTTACACAGTAAATCCCAATTCACTCACCTGGGGGTGAGACTTTTTAAAACATTGAAACTCAAGGAATATTTTACAAGCCACAAATGTTATTTACGTTATTGTTAGTAAGTGGAAGAAGACTAACATGAACACAATTATATTTTGTAATTTTATAAATGTCAATGAAGAAAAAAACTAAAAAGCAAGTTGCCTAGTTTAACAACAAATAAACAACAATGTACAAGATTTTTAGGGAGAAAGTTACAAAGCTTTATTGAAAGTGATTAAAGAAGATCCAAAGAAATAAAGTAATAAATGCAAAGATTATCCGTAAAAAGAGTCAATATGGTAAAGATGTTTAGTGTACTTAAATTGACCTGTTAATTCAAAGCAATTCTATTAAAATCCATGAGTTTTAGTGACAACTTGATAAGCTGATTCTGGTATCCATACCCACAAAAACAAAAGGTTAAAAAGGCAAAAAAAACAATTTGAAAAAAATAAGTTAACTGTGTTTTCTTGCCCAAATATCAAGATTTATAATAAAGCTACAATAATTTAGAAAGCATGGTACTAGCAAAAGAGTGCAAATGACCAATGCAATAGGAAAAAAGCATCCCAAATCAGGTTCACATGTACATGCAAATGTTTTACATGCAGAAGCGTGATTTTGGAATTATGAGGAAAACACGGTGATTTCAATAAATGGAGCTGGGAACACTAGTTATCAGTGTCAGTGTGGGGAAGCAAATCAGATTCAAACTTTACACTGTATTCAAAACTCTATTATTCCAAGTGTACTGAAAGCCTCAATGTGAAGAACAAAACTTTGACACTTCAAGGAAAAAAATAAACTATAGTAAAATAGTTTAATGAGTATTTGAAAGAAAATGATTTCCTAAACAAGGCAGAAATGAAGCAAAAATCATTTGAAAAGCTTGAGAATGTGACTGTTGTTTATTACTTAAATGCTGGCCTCTAGGAAACTTAGAAAGGGGATGGCATGGTTCCCAGGGACAACAGGAAAAAGGAACAATGGTTAGAAGAGGGCAATAACAGCAGACAACACAAAGTCAGTCACTGCCTATTTGCATATGGTCTTCAAGCTAAGAAATTTTTGCCTTTTAAAATATTTATAAACAGACAGGGTATGGTGGCTCACACCTGTAATCCCAGCACTTTGGGAGGCCAAGGCGGGCAAAACATTTGAGATCAGGAGTTTGACACCATCCTGACCAACATGGTGAAACACTGTCTCTATTAAAAATACAAAAATTAGCCAGGTGTGGTGGCATGCACCTGTAATCCCAGCTACTCAGGAGGCTGAGGTAGGAGAATTGCTTGAACCTGGGAGGCGGAGGTTGCAGTGAGCAATAATTGTGCCATTGCATTCTAGCCTGGGTGACAGTGAGACTCCATCTCAAAAAAATAAAATCAAATAAAATATTTATAAACAAGTTGAAAGAGGAATAATGTTGCTTGACACGTGAAAATCTGTGAAATTTAAATTCGGATTATTGGAACGTAGCCACATTTACTCGATTTTGTATTGCCTATGACTGCTTTCACACCACAGTGGCAGAGTTGAGTAGTTATGACAAAGACCACATGGCCTCAAAGCTCAAAATATATACTATATGGCTCTGCACAGAAAAAGTTTGTTGCCTCCTGGATTTTAGAAGGAACTGCACTCCTGTATTATTTATACCACTCACAACAGCCTTAAAATGACTATCGGTTCTAACACAGTTTTTATTTAAGGGAGGCATTAAAATCTGTCTCCCAGATAGATCATTGTAAAACAGTCTACCTGTTTTACAATGAGAAATAGTCTTTCTCTCCTCTAATGCCCTAACCACCCTGCTACCCAATTGATCCATCTGTGGTTTGAACGTTTACATCCTCTGGAAAATTCATGTTGAAACTTAATCTCCAACGCAGTAGTGCTGAAAGATGTAGCCTTTAAGAGGTGGTGAGGCTATGAGGGCTTCTCCCTCATGAATGAAATTAGCTATCCGTAGAAAAGAGCTTGACAGAGGAAGTCTGTTTCTCTTGTCCCTCTGCCATGGGAGGACACAGCATTCCTCCCCTCTGGAAGATGCAGCATTGAGGCAGCATCTTGGAAGAAGAGAGCAAGCCTCCTAGACATCTAAACATACTGAGGCCTTGATCTTGGACTTCCAACCTATAGAACTATGAAAAATATATATATACTTCTGTTCTTCATAAATTACCCAGTCTTAGGCATTTTGTTATAGCAGCACAAAGTAGATTAAGACACCATCTGAATGCAAATTTGTATTTGACTACAAAATTCCATATTTAAATTGCTACCTGGGCTATGATCCACAGGAGACTAGAGTCTGAACTCCTCAACATGCACAAGAGGCCTGTAGCTGGCCCTCTAGGCTTATTCCTGGCCACTGTTTAGCTTCCATCACACATTCTGGGGCTCCATAGTTATAGCTTTGCTATCTACAGAAAAGCGTTCACTCCTTTCATCTGAGATTCCATACAGTCTTGGGCCTCCATACAATTCTTACACTCTTGTTTTCTTCGAGAAATCCTTTTCCTCACATATTTACCCACCTACCTCATTCCTTTTTTGAGACTAAGCTGATATCTCGCTTATATCAGAAAACTGTATCAGCATTCTTGAATGAAAAATACGTAGCCCCTCTTTTTGCTTCCTTAGCCCTCTTACTAAGGGTCTCTCTCATTTATTCTCTTAACCTCAGTATTTAGTATAATGCTTTGCAAATGGTAAATAGTTTTTAAAAAATATAAAAAGGAAATGTTATCAATTTTACTTTTTTATTCCAAATTTACAGATATAAATAGTCTAAGCACAATTTAATATCTTGCTTAAGGCTACACAAGGTCATGAAAATGAACAAGTTAGAATTTGAATCCAATTTTTACTGACTCCAAAGTGTATACATTTTCCAATGTCATACTTCCTGAAATGCAACTAACAAGGCTGTTTAGGAGCAGATGTCAAAATTCAGGAAAAACAAGAAATTTTTAAAAAATAGAGAGGAGCTGAATTAATAAACAGAAGGACATGTAAATGATTCAGTGATCTTAGAAACTAAAACAACTCTAGAATATCTTCATTGTTCTCCACCCTGCAAATGACCTTGCAACCGTGAAACAGGGAAGAGGATATTGAGCAGAATCTACAGCATTTTTTTCAGTGTCTTGCTTGAAAATCATTAATAATATGCTTTGACTTCCTGAAAACTGTTTCTACTCGATCAGTTATTCCATTTGTCATCAATGTGCACGTAGGAGAGGGTGTACAAGTTCCTCTGGTTCCTGATTTTGATCTTTGCTCTCTTAAAGATTTTGGTGTTTCACCAGGCTAATCTTTTTGGCACCCTAAGCCAAGGGTTTGGTCTCTCATAATTCCTTGCCTTTGCCTTAAATTCTAGACCAGTTTTGGCAGCTAAAAGGAAGGTTGAACAGAAAAAATTGCTTAAACTACCTAATTGGTGTGATCGCATATTTTCCACTTTGTGAAGAGTAGCAAAAGCAATATTGACCCATCACTGCCAGTTGACAGTGAAATGTCAGGACAGGGCTGCAACAATATTCTTTGTAATGAACCAACTCTGAATATCAAGTTGGGCAGGCTAGTGAAAATCAAGTGAGAATGAAAAAGTATAAACACTTCTGATTAACAGCCAATAGCACCAGCTGGAGCAGACAGTATAACACAAAAGGGTCAGATCCAGTGCTGACAGGTTTGGCAAGGCAACCTCGTTAACAGCAAGATGAAACTTCATTTGCTCACAATTTCCTAGGCTGTTTCAAAGACACCTTCTGCAAATTGACTTTAGGAGATGGAATTGCATTTAGCTTGACTTTTCTGGCAAACACAGAAAGAATTTCACCAAGTCTTTCCTGATGCTTGTGGAGACTCAGATTCAAAAGAGGAATATATAGTGAAACAAAACAGGAAAGAAAAATCACGAAGCCCCTATGCAAGGGAAATGCTGAGAGATTCTGTTAAAGTGGCTGAATGTGCTCGTCAGATGCTCACAAAATATCCAAGCAAGGGAAATGAAGCTCAGGGAAAAAACAAACATGGAGACTCCTGAATGGCCCAAGGCATTCAAATTTAAGTCAGGCAAGATTGCCGAACTGAGCCTAAAAAGCTGCCATATAGGAAGGATTTGGCTCTAGCCAAAAAAATAACTAGGTAAAATGATCTCTAAGATTTCTGTAGAATCAGTGTGCTCTAAGAACATCGTTGAACTCACCAGTGAGGTAGTCTAATTTAGATCATCATTTGAAGTAGCAATACACAGATTGGTTCAGTTGAACACATTATATTTGAATTGTGTTTCCCGTGTGAGTGTGTCTAGAATCCAGTAGCAGAATGTTAGCTCCATTACTTGGAAATTCTTATAGGTAGATGGCTGCCCTGAAAGAAGGTTGCTATTAGCTGAACACTATAAATAAATGAAGTGAACAAGAGACTGGTACCTTCCAGATCCATTCCATAAAGAATGTAAATGCTGAGTAATCTAAATTAGGAGCCAATAGTTGTAAAACATACACCATTCCATAAAAGCTGTAGTCTGCACAGGTTATAACCTTTTTAAAGTGCCTGAATATAGATACAAATGCTAGTATTAAATATGTTGTCCTTAAGAGAAGCATCCAAAAGAAGAATTAAAGGAAAACACATGTCTTGGCTGAGATTTCTCGTTGCTGAGCTCTGTAACTAAGAAGCTCTGGTCTGGGATCTGCCACCTGCGTCCTAGGTCCTCCCTTGCTCTTGCTTACAAATTTACACATATGTAAAGTTCAGTGCTTTCAGAGATCTATCTCAGAAATCTATGGCTTCACAAATGTGGTGATTGACAAAAATAATCTCATACCAGTTGGGAGAGAATCAATGAAATGTGACTGTAGGTGGTTAAAATGCAAACACTACAAGAAAACCCCATTGGGTGATGATAGGGGAATGGACTGAGAACTTTTATTTGGGGGAAGCTGAATCCCCAAGTGAGGAGTTACACGGGGGTATTAAGTGGAGAAAATGACATGTTAAGAATGAGTGTGTGGATTTGAATAAATGCATTTCTTAGAGCAGTAGGTATAATAAATGTGACTATAATGAGCAAGTTCAGTTTAAAAAGAAAATTTAATATCTGGAATAGAGAAAATAATTTGCTTTGATGCTGTTAATACAGATCCCAGGAAAACTGTTATAATGAGGAACAGAGTATTACCCACTTAAAGGCAAGGCAAAGTTGTGACACCCAAAGTCCAATGGACTATTCATCTCCAGAGAACATCAGAAATGTCAAGAAATGTTGGGCAGTGTCAGCCTTCTTTGGGGATGGAATTTAAAAAAGGCCTGGAATGATATGATTGATCTTTTTAGCAGAGACTTGTTAGTCAATAACATCTGAGTAATGTGCCTGCAAGTTTTTGTGCTTTAATTTGCTCATCCATCCAAGAAATGGACCATACCTTTTTTTGTGATGTATGAGGCCCTGGCAGATGACCCCGCATGAGTTTGGAGAGGGAAGTGACACATTCCATAGCTAAAGCCTTAACAGTAGAAAACTTCTCTCCCTTGACCCTTCGGGTATTCTTAGCAAAAGGAAAATGTCAAACAAGCAGACCTCAATTACTACCTAGTGTAGTGGTAGAGTTTGAATATTTGTCGCCACCCAAATCTCATGTTGAAATGTAATCCCCATTGTTGGAGGTGGGCCTGATGGAAGGTGCTGTGGTTATGGGGGCAAATCCCTCATGGCTTGGTGCTGTCCTTGCCATAGTGAGTGAGTACTCACAAGATCTGGTGAAGCGAGTGGCATCTCCCTTGCCAGTCTTGCTCCTGTTTTTGCCATGTGATGTGTCTGCTCCTACTTCACCTTCTGCCATGAGTAAAAGCTTCCTGAGGCCTCCCCAGAAGCAGATACCAGCACTATGCATCCCGTACAGCCTGCAGAGCTGTGATCCAATTAAACCTCTTTCCTTATAAATTATCTAGTCACTGGTATTTACTATAGCAACACAAGAATGCCCAACAACATGCAGTATAGGTTGCTGAAGAATCAAGTCAAGGTAAGATGAGGGTAGTAACAGAAAAGGAACAATGAAGTCTCAGTTCCTGTTTCTTCTACAATAGGCAGTGTAAGATCAAAGTCAGCAGGTCACTAAGACACACCTAGACATAAAGAGGAGAGGCATCAATAGCCAAAATTAAGAGGAAGACTCAGGATCCTGGGCTTGGAAAAATAGCCTAAATAATGTGAGACAAGAATGAGTAAACTGCAGCGTATGGTGACCATCTGAATAATTCTGATGATGGAATAATTCTAGAACATTCTGAGACATTTTAAAGAGCCAGCTATATGTGGATCAGTTCTAAATCTAAAGTACCCAGAAGGCACAAGTTTCTACCTAATACCCATCCAGGGTGCCTATTTCCTTAGTTTTCCTAGAGCTATGACTTATTATAGCCTTTTCTTTGAAGAGGTAAATTCTGAGTAAAGGAATAGAAGAAAGAATGCCCCTTTGGGCTCTGCATGCTTCCAGTCAGCTGCCTACTCCCAATTTTGCCCTTTTTTAACAAAAATTTATTTTTATTTTGAGACGGAGTCTCACTCTGTCTCCAGGCTGGAGTGCACTGGCAAGATCTTGGCTCACTCCAACCTCTGCCTCCCGAGTTCAAGTGATTCTCCTGTCTCAGCCTCCCGAGTAGCTGGGACTACAGGTGTGCGCCACCATGCCCAGCTAATTTTGTATTTTTAGTAGAGATGAGGTTTCACCACGTTGGCCAGGATGGTCTTGATCTATTGACCTTGTGATCTGCCTGCCTTGGCCTCCTAAAGTGCTGGGACTACAGTCTTGAGCCACTGCCCCCAGCTCCTATTTTGCCCTCTTACATTGAAACGCATGGCCTTGTAGGTCTTTGACTTTCTGAGGTTTTTACATGCACTAGAATTGCATTACCTGAGAGCAGGAACTTTTTATGTTCATATCCCTCAGGAGCTCAAGCCAGATTGGAGGAATGAATCAGTGCCTTACTCCTATAGATAAGTGGATTTTTGCCCCTCAGGGGACAATTGCCAATGTCTAGATGCATTCTCAGCCATCAAAATGGGGAAAGAGTGCTGTTGCTCTTCTCTAGCAGACAGAGCTCTGCAATGCACAGAAACCCTCTCCTTCACCTTTCCCACACATGACAGAGCACTGTCCAGCTCCAAACATCAATAGTTGTGACGTTGAGGAACCTCATCATAAGTGATTAAAGTTTCAGTTAAGATTAATGCATTGATCTTAGGTTATACATGTACATATTAATTTTTAAAAAACCATTAAAGTAATATTTAATCATAGTTTTAAAAAATAAAGGAAAGGAGAATGCCCCAAAAAATAAAAGTATGAGCAGGTCACAGAGAACAGATAAATGAACTATTAATTGTTTCTTCCCTTTTCCATTTTAAAAGAGAATTTCTCAATAAAAAGATTTCAACTCAAAGTCTTGACTTGAATGATCTGTGTTTTGAATACTAGTGGGATCCTGCGGCTGAGAGAGTTTTACGTAGCGGGAATATGCTGGTCACACCACGTGAACAATCAATTTGTGTAGTTTATCACATTCTGACTTGGACCTCTAGAAAACTGGCAGGACATTGGCTTCTGAAAAACCCAGTAATTTGGAAAATGGTTCAGAGAAGAAGCTTAGCCAACTTCTCAGCTTCAAGAATATTTTGGATAAGACACTGTAGAGGAGAAAAAAAATCCACAAGATGATGTAAATACATACAACTTAGTCTTAGACCAAGCCATTTATCTGTTGAATAAGCCTGCTTGTTGGTACCTACTACCTAAGGAGCATGGTAAAGGGTCAATCCTAGATTTGACAAAAACTTTCCTGTACCATGAGCAAATTGAGCCTTGGTAGTGAAAGTAAAATTATCCTTTAATATCTTGGCTGAGTGTGGTGGCTCATGCATATAATCCTAGCACTTCGGGAGGCCAAGTTGGGATGATCATCTGAAGCCAGGAATATGAGACTAGCCTGGCCAATACAGCAAAACGCCATCTCTACTAAAAATACACACACACACACACACAAACACACACACAATTAGGTGGGTGTGGAAGCACACAGCTGTAATCCTAGCTACTCGGGAGTCTGAGGCATCAGAACAACTTGAACCCAGGAAGCAGAGGTTGCAGTGAGTTGAGATCACACCACTGCACTCCAGCCTGGGCAATAGAGCAAGACTCTGCCTCAAAAAAAAAAAAAAGCCTGATTTCCTTTTCCATGGCCTTATTTCAACATGAAACCCAACGATGAGGTTTAATTCTGCATTCACCTAGTTCCTTTGGCTATTCTGCTTAAGTTACTGACAAAGTCAGTATTTCTCCAATTTTGCCAGGAGAAAGGAATTATTAGAGTGAGGCTTTGTAAAGTGAATTCCACTGAGAACCTAACTAGCAGCATCTGACTTCTATCACACTAGTTACTGCCTGGCCCATCTGGGTGATACACATTTCTGTCCTCTTTGAGCCAGTTTTGACCAAGGATCTTGAAGAAAAGAAGAGGAAACAACTGAATAATTATATCAATCAAATTCTGAGGCTTCTGAAATGCTCCTTACCTTTTTCTGAAAAATGTTTATTCTGTAGTGCCCTAGAGAACTGTTGATCTGTCCATTTTTAGTGATTATTGTTTCAATTCCAGACATGAATTGGAAAGAGTAGTTGAAAAAATTGGGAGCTCAATTCTTGTCTTATCACAAACTCTTTGTTTTTGTCACTGTAGTTTAAAATAATGGCAAAAGTAAAAATAGAAAAATAAAAAACTAAAGCATGTTTACTTTTTTTTTTTTTTTAAGACACAATCTTGATTTGTCGCCAGGCACCAGGCTGGAGTGCAGCAGTGCGATCTCGGCTCACTGCAATCTCCGCCTCCTGGGTTCAAGTAATTCTTCTGCCTCAGCCTCCTGGGTAACTGGGACTGCAGGCGCATGCCATAACATCCAGCTAATTTTTGTATTTTTAGTAGAGACGGGGTTTCACTATGTTGACCAGGATTGTCTTGATCTCTTGATCTCATGATCCACCTGCCTCAGCCTCCCAAAGTGTTGAGATTACAGGCATGGGCCACCGCGCCCAGCCAGCATGTTTACTTTTAAACTCAGCTAGAAGATGAAAAGATATTTCCATTTCTTTTTCTCCAAGTAATATAAGACTATTACCAATTCATCCAATGGCTACAGAACTGCCTATGAGATGGTTAAGAATTTGAAAGGAGGATGGGTGTGGAAGCTTACATCTGTAATCCTAGATCTCTGGAAGGCCAGGGTGGGACATGCAGTCCTAGAGCTTTGGAAGGCCACAATGGGAGCATCACTTGAGGCCAGAAGTTTGAGACCAGTCTGGTTAAGATAGTGAGATTCCATTGCTACCAAGAAAAAAAAAATGTAACCAGGTGTGTTGATGAGTGCCTGTAGTTCCAGCTACTCAGAAGGCTGAGGTAAGAGGATTGCTGGAGCCTAGGAGATCGAGGTTGCAGTGACCTGTGATTACCCTGTCTCAAAACATAATAATAACAATTTGAACAGTGTACTTCGGCAATGTGTACTGAAGACCTTAAAGATATGTATACATTTTGACCAAGGCATTGCATTTTCATGAACTTATATTAAGGAAAAACAGGTCATAGCAGGAGGAAGGCATAAACAGTGAACTCACACTTAAAAATGGAAAGTTTAGAAACAGATCTAGTAGCTGATTTTCATGCAGCCCATAAGAATTATGTTGTGGGAACAACGTTAATAATGTATTAAGTGAAAACAAAAAGCAGTTTGCAAAATGACATTATTTTATTTAATTTTAATTGTATTCTTTTATAAATTGAGAAATATTTTTGTTATAATAAAAATTATTTTTAATTATAATAAAGATTACTTATTTTATTTTCTACAATTAGCATGCTTTTTAAAAGAATGACAAAAAGAATTTTTTTAAAAAATTATGAAAATCTCAAAGTCCAAAAGAACTTTCCTGTATTGGATTGGCCCTCTCAGGTCATAGCAACTTGGTATGAACTAGGTTTTGCTTCCTGATAGAGTCAATGCTTTCTAATGCATCAAATTTTAAGAAATGGTAGACATTTTCCATAAATAAAAAGATAGCATTTTTATTTGGCAATGTGGTTAAAACTTCAATGTTTTTGATAATGTAACTGCAGAATATTTTTAATGCTGGCTGAATTGCATTCAGTATTGATTTTTAAAGGAAAATCCTATGTGAAGACATTTATCTACTTGTAATCGACAGTGTATAATCCATTACTCTAATAGCTTAATGGTCTTTTAAGTAGGAAAAAGGAAAGCAACATTCAGATTATAAACTCCTTTTTGGCCACCCAGAGATGGTAAAGACTTACCTGTGTATCTTGCTTTGTAGAGCTTAATTAAGCACAAGTATTTATCAAGTACTTTGTGCTAAGCACAGAAATCAGTATTCCCATGTGGGCACTGGGAATCAGGCCACTGGTATGACCACATGGATGATGGTTGGTGACCACATCCATTCTGATGGACCAGTACCCACACTGCACTATTGCTTAAATGTGCCTAGAATCACAACTGCAAGACCTGATCTTTGTACTGTCAGCACTTGCACCCTGCATACAGAGACAAGCCAGTGCTCACGAAACAAGCAGATCTGTGCCAACACCAGAGAGGCTCCTAACATGTCCAGTTACGATCAGCATGGAAAACATGTTATTCATTCATGTAGACTGACAACTTTTTGAGGCAGAAAGTTGTTTATATACTTTTTTTACTCCCTAATATGTTTACCTTTTGGCTGAGCATATATTCAATAGCCAAAAATGGTAATTTGCTAATTATAAAAAGAATTGTAGACATCGACATTGCATAGTGTTGAGTTTGGTTAGGTTAATGCATTGGATGTCGTTAGATCTCATTCTGTATGATAATGTTAACATATACCTTGAAAAAAATTGAACAAAATTTACTTTTTATCTAAATTTAAAATAATTGCACACACACATACAATTTATACCAAGGCACACCAGTGGATAATTATGTACAAAAATACATAGAACCTAGATCAAAATTTCACATTTCACTTTTCTTTAATAAAGCATGGGCTTTAAAATGTTCTCAGAACACTATGCTATTTTATTATAGAAAGTATATCTTTTCTTTAAAAAAAACACAGATTTTTACCATGAAATGCCGAAATGTAAACCTGAAATCAAATCAATAGATCCTCAACAAAAAATTCAGCAATGAATCTCTCTTTCTTCCTTATAAGCCTTTCTCAAATAATTTATGCAAACTGTGCAATATCTCAGAACTTATCTATGTTGGCTCTACAAGCAATATAATTATGCAAGTCAACTTGCTTTAATTCCACATATAAGTCCCTCCTAAGTTCTCTGTTTTCCCTAAGACGGCTATTAATTAGTCAATAATTGCTTGAAGGCTCTAATTGATTGGCACTATAAACAGAAAAAGGCTTATATGGTTCTTTTATTTCTGAGCTGTCTTTATGATTAAGTAAAATGTTAGCAACATTTTATTAGAACAGAGAAGAAGATTGTGTAAAATCCATGGAAGAGGGATCACTAAACACCAGGCTGGCTATTCCCTCTCTGCTTTGCAGATTGACAAGAAATAAATGAGGACTATGCACACACAGCTTGAGAACACATTCAAATATTGCATAGGGATTATCTCACCTGATAATATCCAAAGGCTTCAGGGAAATTCAACAAAACCAAAAGCGTAGAAAGTTTACACTCTTGGATATACTCAGGTTATTTGTGTCATAGAATACTCTACATTCATTTTGTAATAGTAAAAATAAGTTTCTGTGACCACTTAATTTCATTTCTGAAATTTCTTTTCTGCTCAGCAGTATCAAATAAGAAGTATCTGTAGACTGTGTTTTCTCTGAAGTATCATTCTACATATATTTGCAAGACATTTGCTTTTGTCAAGCTGTCTCATTGACCCCCCAAATCCTAACAGCCCTTCTGCAATTTGCTAAACAGTATTTGAAGCTCAGACCAGATATGATTCATCATTCACATTTTTTTTCAACATATTTTAAAACTAGATAATTTGAACTGAAACCAAATGAGGCATGTTCTATTCCTTCTATGGGTATCCACTTTTCAAAGTACAAATTCAAAATACAAATGCAGTGTACAAATTGTTGTATTACTGGGTTAAATTACCATAAAAATGAAGCAAATATTGTATATCGCCTGGAATTACCTAAGCAATAAGTAACTAAAAACTATAGTCTCTGATTAGTCAAAGGAGTAAAGAAAAGATGCTGTTTGCATGTCATTGGTGTGAAACACTTTAATGGCTTCTCACTGCTTTTAAGATGAAAACTAAGTCAGGAAATTGCCTACAACTTATGTTCTCATCTTCTTTCACCTGTGCCTGCTTCCACTGGGTCTTTATACAGGCATATTTTTCCCTTCTGCTCCCACTTTATGGCCATCTTTCCTCCCCCAAACTGTCCTTGAAGTCTCAGCTTTAATAAGAATATTTCCTTGACCCTCAACAAAGTTTGGTTTTCTTCTCATATGTACCTCTCTTTCCAGTAATTAGCAGTAATTATGTGTTCACTCATGTAATTATTTAGTGCTTGTCTTCCTGACTAGTCTATAAGAAATGTGAGAGTAGGCAGCATTTTGATTTTCTTGTGTTCTCTAGTGTAAGCCCAGCATCTACTACAGTCTACCAATCTGTAAGGGAATAGCATTTGTGTTACTCTGGCCCATTTATCAAGTGACCTGAAAGGCTGCCAGGTTTGACTGGGGTCCAGAACAGGAGAAGGCTTTGCAACAGGTGCAGGCTGCTGTGCAAGCTGCTCTGCCACTTGGACCATATGACCCAGCAGATCCAATGATGCCTGAAGTGCCAGTGCCAGGTAGGAATGCTGTTTGGAGCCTCTGGCAGGCCCCAGTAGATGAATCATAGAGGAGGCCTCTAGGATTTAGGAGAAAGGCCCTGCCATCTTCTGCAGATAAATACTCTCTGAGAGAGTTTTCAGCCTGTTACTGGGCTTTGGTGGAAACTAAACGTTTGACAGTGAGTCATCAAGTCATCATCTGACCTGAACTGTCTATCGTGAACTGGGTGCTTTCTGACCCACCTATCCATAAAGTTGGTCATACACAGCAGCATTACATCATCAAATGGACATAGTATATATGTGATGCGGCTGGAGCAGGTCCTGAAGGCACAAATAAGTTACATGAGGAAGTGGTTCAAATGCCCACAGTCTCCACTCCTGCCACCCTGCCTTCTTGTCCCCAGCCTGCATTGATGGCCTCATGAGGAGTTCCTTATGATCAATTAACAGAGGAAGAGAAGAGTAGGGCTTGGTTCACAGATGGTTCTGCACGATACACAGGCACCACCCAAAAGTGGACAGCTGCAGCACTACAGCACCTTTCTAGGACATTCCTGAAGGACAGTGGTAAAGGAAAATCTTCCCCACGGGCAGAATATTGAGCAGTGCACCTGGCTGTGCACTTTGTATGGAAGGAGAAATGGCCAGATGTGTGATTACATACTGATCCATGGGCTGTAGCCAATGGTTTGGCTGGTTGGTCAGGGACTTGGAAGAAACACGATTGGAAAATTGGTGACAAAGAAATTTGGGGAAGAGGTTTGTGGATGGAGCTCTCTGAGTGGTCAAAAACTGTGAAGATATTTGTATCCTACGTGAGTGCTCACCAATGGGATACCTCAGCAGAGGAGAATTTTAATAATGGAGTGGACAGGATGACCCGTTCTGTGGACACCACTCAGCCTCTTTCCCCAGCCACCCCTGTCATCGCCCAATGGGCCCATGAACAAAATGGCCATGGTGGCAGGGATGGAGGTTACACATGGGCCCAGCAACATGGACTACCACTTACCAAGCCTGACATGGCTACAGCCAATGCTGAGTGCCCAATTTGCCAGCAGCAGAGACCAACACTGAGGCAGTGATATGGCACCATTCCTCAGGGTGATCAGTCACCTGGTTGGTTACATTGAACCTCTTCCATCAGGGAAAGGGCAGAGGTTTTTCTTCGCTGGAATAGACACTTACTTCACGATATGGATTTTCCTATCTTGCACACAATGCTTCTGCCAAGACTACCATCCATGGACTAAAGGAATGCCTAACCCACCATCATGGTATTTCACACAGCATTGCCTCTGACCAAGGCATTCACTTTACAGCTAAAGAAGTGTGGCAGTGGGCTCATGCTCATGGAATTCACTGGTCTTACCATGCTCCCCATCATCCTGAAGCAGCTGGATTGATAAAATGGTGGAATGGCCTTTTGAAGTCATAATTACAATGCCAACTATGTGACAATACTTTGCAGAGCTGGGGCAAAGTTCTCCAGAAGGCTATATACACTCTGAATCAGCATCCAATATATGGTGCTGATTCTCCCATAGCCAGAATTCATGGGTCCAGAAACCAAGGGGTGGAAGTAGAAGTGGAGCCATTCGCTGTGACCTCTAGTGATCCACTAGCAAAGTTTTTGCTTCCTGTTCCCACGACATTATGTTCTGCTGGCCTAGACGTCTTAGGTCAGAGGAAGGAATGCTGACACCAAGAGACACAAAAACGATTCCATTAAACTGGAAATTAAGATTGTCGCCTGGACACTTGGGCTTCTCCTGCCTTTAAAGCAACGGGCTAAGAAGGGAGTTGCAGTGTTGGCTGGGGTGACTGACCTGGACTATCAAGATGAAATCAATCTACTACTCCATAACGGAGGTAAGAAAGAGTATGCATGGTATACAGGAGATCCATTTGGGCATCTGTTAATATTACCTTGCCCTGTGATTAAGGTTGGTCAACGGGAAACTACCACAGCCCAATCCAGTAGGACTACAAATGGTCCAGACCCCTCAGGAATGAAGGTTTGGGTCACCCCACCAGAAAAAAACCACGACCTGCTGATGTGCTGGCTGAAGGCAAAGGGAATACAGAATGCATAGCAGGAGAAGGTAGTTATTAGTACCAACTATGACCATGTGATCAGCTGCAGAAACTAGGACTGTAAACTTTCACAAGTATTTCCTCCTTTTATTAAAAACATCTTTGTGCATGATATACACTTGTACTAAGAAAATATCTTCATTTCATTTCCTTTTCCTTTATTATGTGACATAAAACTTATTGACTTCATATAGCATTTAAGAATTGTTAACTTTATGTAATAGTGTTTAGGTTGGGGATTGGTGTGTTTCTGGTTGTACAAGGATAGTTGTATTATGCTAGGCACAATTATTACCTTATTTGTCTTTATTTGAAGAATACATATGTTCTCAGGAGATGTGTATGGTTTCAAGTTGACAAGGGGTAGCCTTATTATGGTAATACTGTCAACTTGATTGGATTGAAGGATTCAAAATATTGATCCTGAGTGTGTCTGTGAGGGTGTTACCAAAGGAGATTAACATTTGAGTCAGTGGGCTGGGGAAGGCAGACCCACTCTTAATCTGGTGGGCACAATCTAATCTGCCAGCAAATATAAAGCAAGCAGAAAAATGTGAAAAGTCGAGACTGGCCTAGCCTCCCAACCTACAACTTTCTCCCTTGCTGGATGCTTCTTGCCCTCAATCACTGGACTCTAAGTTCTTCAGTTTTAAGATTCAGACTGGCTCTCCTTGCTCCTCAAGCTTACAGACAGCCTATTGTGGGATCTTGTGATTATGTAGGTTAATACATAACAAATTCCCCTTTATGTATATATGAAGTTCTGTCCTCTAGGGAACCTGGACTAATACAGCATTTATTGAATTACTGAATACAAATAACTCTCACTTGCTCTGTGGCTTCATATGGACATCCTTACATGGAGCGCTCAGGTCAAGAGGAAGTATAGCTTATTGCCTGCCATAAGGCATAGACCTACAGTAGTACTACCAGTCAGGCACCTCTCAAAATGTGGAAAGTATTCCCTTAAAGTGACTAGGTGCATTATGAAGTTATAAAGGCAGTTTTCTGTCATTAGATGGGATACAGAATTGGTAGGAGACAGCAAGTTCAGATTCATTTACCTCTGTCCCAAGCTGCCATAGTAACGTAGAACAGATAACCCTCAGAATTGTCTAAACATAATGAAGCAACGTACATTTTCTAGTAACTTACTTCATATTAAAAGGAAAACTATTAAAAAGTAGGACTGGAATAGATGATGGTGACCATAACTTTGGAAAAGTAATAAATGAGAGAGACTATATCAAGATAGAGTGCAGCCCACGTAACTTGCTTTAAACAGAAAAAGGTTCTCATAGCCAAGTATTCCATGAATCTTTCACAGACACCTAAAAACTTAGCCTCTGGAATAAAATTAAGTCTTTTGGCATTTTCTTTAAAAATGGAAGAATTTTGTAAGCAAAGTGGAATCACCTAAAGTTCTTTGTATAAGTTCTAAGATAAAACAGAAAGAGAGGAAAGAAAGTCCCCAAGCTTCACAATAATTCATTATTCATTAGTTTGCATAAATGATTACCATATTGATCAATGGCTGTAACTGAGACATCCTAAGACCAGGGGTGTCACAATGGGGTTGGTCCTGCTATGCCTTGAATTAAAATTATGTTTAAGTCATATTCATTAAAGTTGGGTTATCGCTATTTAGTAAGGAAGGCAAAAATTCATATACAGTTGGCTCTTGAACAACATGGGTTTGAACTGTGTGGGTCCATTTATATGCAGAATTTTTTCAATAAAAGATACAAGAAGTATGCCTGCTTCTCCACTTCATCAGCTTCTCCTCCACTAAGACAGTAAAACAGCCACTTCTCTCCCTCCTCCTCAGTCTTCTCAATGTGAAGCCCAGTGAAAATGAAGACTTTATGAAGATCCACTTCCACGTAATGAACAGCAAATTTTCCCCTTTCTTATAATTTTCTTAGTGGCATTTTTTTTCTCAAGCTTACTTTAAGAATATAGTATATAATACATGTAACATATAAAACATGTGTTAATTGACTGTTTATATTCATGGTAAAACTTCCAGTCAACAGTAGGCTGTTAGTAGTTAAGTTTTGAGGATTTCAAACATTATACATGCATTTTCTCATTACACAGGGAGTCAGTGCTCCAACCTCCATGCTATTCAAGGGACAACTATGTGATATTTATTGTCATCCTCTATTAAGAATAGAAATTCAAATCATAATAAAACTAGAATATTTTTAATTTCAAAAAGAAAAATTACAATCAAGACTATAAGTGAAAATTGGAAGAAAATGACTGAGTTTGTTAAACATTCTTTATTATTGTTAATGTTGGAGTATTCAGATTTGATTCAATACGAATTTATTGATATACCATGTGTATGACTGCTGGGTGTGACAGTGTTGGCATTCGAATTTGGCCACCCTAATGCTGGTAAATTCTGAAGAAGAGTAGAATACTTAGGGAATTGTATGATTAGGCTTTGCTTTCATTTCTGTTATTGACTTTAATTATTGGCTGAGGGAGAATGAAAGAACTGACTTCAACTTTGACATATATGCCCACTAAAGAAAGAATACTGAAGTGCTCACATTAATTTGGCTGACATTTCACATCAGAGGCTCACCTTTGGTCAACCTTTTCCTGACTCAAAAGTAATCTACAGATTTCCTTTCAACTAAGAAACTTAGCCATGGAAAGATAAACAAAAGTTTAACTTGTCTAATTGTTCATTATGTGTACTGCTATGAAAGAAGCTTCTTTTGATTATTTAAACTTGCTCCGAAATCTGTCTTAAGTGACTTCTCTTTTTCTACAAAAATGTTTCAGGTGATAATTTATATCTGAAAGTAAAGGAAAAGACGTATTCTGTCTGGCTATGTAATGCTTAGCTTTGGGACATGGCTACATGTATGATTTAACATGCTTTAACACCTTCACAGTCTTGATTCATTTGACTGTCTTCTCAAACCAAACACGCCTCATTTGGCAAGTTTGTTTTCTATGTTGGTTTCCAGGAAACCCATGGTTAAGACACATTTATACAGCTGAGTTTCAATGCATTATTTAAGTATTAGAGAATAAAGTGAATACTTTCCCAGTGAGCATGTGCTTTGTAAAAAATACCATCTTAGTGGTATGTTAGCTATTCAAGACATTCGTTGGAAAAGGCACATACCTACTTACTCTCCAATGAAGTTCTAAATGTTTAGTTATTATTATGTTCTGGTACCAAGTGCAACTGAGAACATTTCTACAGGAATGTGACTAGAGCCATATGCCCAAGGTTTATGCTATAGCATTGGGTGATTTAGTGAGGCAGAGTCCTGCCTAAAATAGTGGTTTAGGCTGGGTGTGTTGGCTCATGCCTATAATCCTAACACTTTGAAAAGCTGAGGTGGGAAGACTGCTTGAAGCCAGGAGCTCAAGACTAGTCTAGGCAACAAAGTAAGACCATATCTCTCCAAAAAAAAAAAAAAAATTCGCTGCACATGGCATCGCACACACTGCGTGCCTATAGCCCCAGCTTCTCGGGAGGCTGAGGCAGATGTATCTCTTGAACCAATAACTTGCCCAGGGTAATAATACTAGTGAAGAGAGAAACTAGGATACGAACCAAAATCATCCAGCTATAGAGGTATACTGATCTAGACTTTAGTCTAAACCACTGCACTATACTAACTGTTGCAAAGAGCTTACTGAGAGTCCCTGCAAACTAACAGTCCTTTGGCTTTGCTTCAGTCAGCTTGGTTCTCTCATGTTCCCTCTCTCCCTCCCTCCCTCTCTCTCTCTCTCTCTCTCTTCTTTAAATCAAATCAATGCCTTCACATATAATGTTGGATCTAATGTTCTTACTTGTATCTAAACACTCATCCAGTGAGCAGTCTTCTCAAGAGAGGCTGATGTGCTAACAGATCTCTGTCCTGATAAATAGAAATGACACCAAATTGCTGGGCTAGAAGCCACGTTCCTTCTTCCTTGTCCTTTCCCCGTATGCCACTCACCTTATGCATCTTTCACACTGTAGAACTTATCAAAGAAGAAAAATTAGTCCTCATAGTACAGCTGATATTTTCACTGGGAAAATGATTTTGGATCTCTTTTACTAAATTACTGCAACCTTCAGATTCTCAGATTTCTCAAGTTATTAAAATTCAGCTATGAAAAATGCTGTTTCAAGAACACAAATTCTGAAACATTTACTATATGCTTCTAGGCAGTAACTATCGAAAGTAGGTAGATTTGGATGCAAAATACATATTTTAAAGAGAATAATGCAGAGATGAGAGGGAGTGAAAGAAAAAGAAGAAAGAGAAAGCAATTAAGATTATGGAAATGGGACATTGCTATATAAGGTGAATTATATTTAGAGGCCCTTGTCAAACTAAAAACATTTTTTCCAAACCTTTCCTCACATAAGCCATATTTTTCATTGTTAAACCTGAGAAGGTCTGTAACAAGCAGAATTACTGCTAACTCTTATTCAGTTTATTTTTCACTTTTCAACTTTGTGACTTACAGCTATGATTCTAAATTATCACTCAAAGTATAAAGTGAAACATACATGTTAAATAAAACTGAACAGTAATAAACTTTGCCAAGAAAAGTTAATTATTCAGGCAATATTTAGTAATAAGTCATAATTCAATTTATCATTTGAAAAGGATGGATACAAAAATAGATATAGATAAATAGAAAGAGATATATTCTTTTAAATTTGTATAACTCTTTACATTTTAGAAGTAAAAATAAAAATGCATTTCGGTAAAATTCATTTAATTAATATCTGGTATTTTGTGATAACTCCTCAAAGAATCCTTGATAAAAAAAGACAGATTTATTTCTGGGTATTTTAGTCCAAAGTCTTTGTGCTGTTCAGAAGGAAGGAGTTGAAATGAAATGTTTCTCTCCAGTGTTTTTTATTACAAATTGATCAACAAATATTTACAGAGTACACATCTGATGTTAGCTTTTCTATACAGTGAAATGGCAAAAGAGAAGCAAACAGATAAAAAAAAAAAAACATGTCCTTCTACAGCTTACCAGAATATCAGATCTTATTATAATTGTTGATTTATCAAAGAGGCTGCTTCAGGATCATTTTTTATGATATTAGAGAGAGCCAATATAGCAAGAGGTCGCAATTTGAATTCTCCATCTCTCAGACACTCTATAATAATTGCCATGTTGATTATATTCTCAAAGCTAGTGTTTAGAAACACGTACATTGGGCCCGACTATATTTCCTGGAGCCCTGCCCATAGATAGCTCATGTGTCCCACCATGAAAGGGACGTTATTAAACTGTCAAAGACATTAGTAAGAAAAGTCGTCATTTTCTTCTTTTCCCTGTTTTCAAGGCCACGCCTAAATTTCCTCTTCTTCACTGATTTCCCGACTAGTTGCAATTTCACAGCTGGTGGCTAGCTATAAAAGAGACTGTCCCCATTTGAGGAACTTTACACGAAAGCCTGCCCTGTTTTGATATATTAAAGCCATCAAAGAAAATAATGGCTCTGTCTCTAGTCATCTTTTATCTGGCTCCCACAAAGTGACAGTGGATTAGAAAGTAAAAATGTAAAGAGGCACTATTTCAAGCACAAGCCCTTTTCTCTGATTTGAAGCTTTAGAGCTGGTGACCAAAACTTCAATGGCATGGTCACTTTAAATACAGGTACATTTGCTTATTGGTTTGCTACTATAAATCAAGATGCTGCATATTTCCACAAGCAACCCCCTGACTAAATAACCAGCAGCACTGTGAGTAGGGAGATTAAAGATGCTAAATGCCATTAAGCCTCATAATTCATCTACTTTCCACATCAGCATGAGAGAAATTGTGCGTGCCAAACTGAAAACCATCCCCCCCATTAAAGGGGAAATCAGGGGTGGGGGTGCATTTTCTAATAACACATAAATAGCAATATTGGGCAAATATCAAAAGTGTCCTTCATTAATTAACTACCTTCAGAAGACTGTGCAAATTTGTACATGGGGAAATTGGGCTGAAGAATATCAGTTAAACTTAACAGATTTAGAGTTCAGAAATGATAAACATACTATATGCCCAATCACATGCGTGTATTTATGATGAATTAATAGAGCTTTGTAGATGTTGCCTTGTCTAGCAGATGATTTACACTGCATTATCCTGATGGACTATAAAAGGAATCATAAAATTTTGCATGTGGTAGAAGATAATGGAATGAAGTCTCTTGGTTTGTATATTGTTTTTTAGTGAATGTTAACTACATTCCTGACCACCAGTGGTTAGTTCATCACCCGAAGTCTGCTGATTCGTTTCTGGCCATAGCAGTATTGGCAAAGGCACCTGCCCTATCAAATCAAGTTAGTGCAACTTCCAAAGACAGTTTGAGGATATTGTGATTGTGAATAAATAACTTGCAAAGTTTAACTCAGGATCACTAGCCTGTTAGTCTAGAAAGTCACCAGCATGTCTCTGACATGTTCCTGGAGTTTGCTAAAGAAATGAAGAGGTAAAGAAATCAGAGGCATATAACATAGAGCATGAAGGGTAAAGAGTAGTAAGAAAGAGGCAAAAAAGAAAAAGTGACATGTATAGATGGAAAGATGGGATGCCATCAGAGCCAACAAGAGATTCTTATCTCTTTTCTTATATAGGCTGTCACTCACTCCTGAATTGAATTCAATTCCACAAATATATATTGAGCTCCAACTACATCTAGAACTTCAGTGCCATGGAAAGTAAAAATAAGTATAATAATCTCTTATGCTAGAGAATTTTGTAGGTTGTAAAGTTCTTTCTCAAATTATCTAATCTTCTCAGCAATATTGTGACTAGGGTGTTATTTGAGCATATTTCTGATGAGACAGTTTAAATAGTTTGCCTAAGGCCATACAGCCAGGCTTTATGAAGCAGTGATGCCAATCTATGCTTTCTGGTACCAAGACTCACTCTTAAAACATAAGAGAAACTACAAATTTAGATAGATAGATAGATAGATAGATAGATAGATAGATAGATAGATAGATGGATGATAGATAATGTGTATGTAACAATATATTTATTCATGTATTTATCTATCTATATGTATATCTAAATCTGTATGTAAATTATAACTGATGGCTAAATTGCTAAGTGAGCCTAGAGGACAGAGAGAGGTTCTTTCCAGTTGGAGAGAGGATGAAAGAGATCAGTGGTTGAACTGATAGAAGCTTCAGAACTGAACACATTGAACAGATACTTGAAGGAAAAATCTGAAGCATTAAAAAAACCCTGAATGTAATTCAAAAGATTACTGATAGCTGATCTTGGAAACCTGGTTCTAGTGTGTATAGCACAGTGCTTAAAAGGAGGGCTGGCTGGGCGAGGTGGCTTATGTCTGTAATCCCAGCACTTTGGGATTCTAAGGCAGGCGGATCACCTGAGGTTGGGAGTTCAAGACTGGCCTGACCAACCTGGAGAAACCTTATCTCTACTAAAAAAAAAAGAAAAAAAATACAAAATTAGCCGACAGTGCTGCTGTAGCTGATTTGACCATCCCAAATCAATGTTGGTCCATGTCTTCCAGGCATTCATAGTCTTTCTAAGCTATGTGATATGATAAATCTTTCATTTCCAAGTGACCAGAAAACTTTCTTAAGCATAAAACAATTTCTTTGTCTGTGTAATTTAGAAATACTGTAGTAGAGATGGCTTCAGTTATGGCTTCATTCAGAGCCTAAAACTAGGTCCCTATGGTGAGGTTTCTCTCTCTCCATATCTCTTCACCTCAAATTGTAATATTCTCAGTCTGGCCTTCTCTGCAGAGACACAGGATGTCAGCAGCATCTCCTTTCAGTAATGATTATCTTATCCAGAAGTTTCTAAACATGTCTCATTGTAAGTTTGAGGCTACAGTGAGCTGACATTGCACCTCTGAACTCCAGCCTGGGCAACAGTGTGACTCTGTCTCATAACAAAACAAAACAAAACAAAACAACAAAAGTCATGGTGTCTTTGATTCTGATTGGATCTTTTGGTCATTCTTGAACCAATCATAGAGTCAGGAAAGCAAAATACTGTGATAGGTTTAGACCAGTCACATGGCCCACCCTTTAGTGGAAATTGAGCACAAAATGCAGCACAGAGGCTAAGAGTGGGGGTCGTGATTTACCTAGAATTATCCTGGCATTCCCTCCCTGAAAGAAAAAGGAATAGCAACTTGACAGTTGCAATACATTAGCATATGTGCTCTTATTAATCCATTCTTTTTTCCTGGGATATATTTCAAATTTTCCATAATTTTCCCTTCTTTCTTGATCCAGTACAATTTTCTAGAGGGATTCTATGTACTGAGTTAGTGATTTTGACATAATTTCTCTTCGAAATTATGTCACACACACACACACACACACACACACTTATAAACTACTCAGTAAAAGATGTATCACTATTATTACTATTCTAGGAGGAAGAATTTAAGAAAGACCGTTCTAGTCTTTGCCCTATTGTGTATTATGCTATGTTATTTAGGGCAAATCATATTTAAAATAAGAGCTAGAAGGTGAATTCTAAGACCATCCCAGCTATGATACTCTATATCTAATTCCATATTCCAAAGGAGCCTTCTTATAATACTTTGTATATATTTATCTTTATAAAGAAATCTCCCAAGAAAAAAATAACTACTCAAATAATAGGAAACCAACCTGAAATACTCAAGGCAGCAAATGAGAACATTTCCTTTCAGCTTCAAAATAATGATTACAACTACTTAATCCAAAAATCAATTTATTCTTATTTTAAAGATATGAGCAAAGACTAAGAGGAAGTGCTGGCCTTAAATATGTGAATTTATTTTATTACTCATTATTAGATAATTTGAAAATTTAGAAGCAGTTGCTTAAATTACCTAAAGTTCAGTTGCTTAATCCCCTGATTTCTTTTCTAATTTTGTTTTGGAATACACTTTTAGGTAAATTTATTTTAGTATACTTTCAGAAGATAGTTCCATAAGGAAAGTGCCTTAGACCACTTAAAATAAAACTTCACTGAAAGAAAATGAAGAAACAAAGGATGCTAAAAAGAATGCTGGACATCATGAGTTATAGAGGACAAAAATTTCATACAAATACACACAACAAAAACTTTTAATTAAAAACAACACCTAAATGTCTATCAAGGGATATGGAAACTTAAATCCATAAAATATGTCATCAGCTCCTTAAATTGTCTCATGCAGGGTATGTCTGACTCCCTCCACTCAGCGACAGTATGTGGACAAAATATAAGAACTTAGCTGATACATGGTATACTTACAAGGAATACCATACTTTCCATATTTCTGCCATAATAGTTCTCAATAAGCATGAAACGGTATAGTTTTTGTTGTCTGCATAAGAGTTGTATGACTGTCTAAGGTTAAATTTGGACATGGGTGGATGGCAATAGTATATCCATTTTGCCCCACCTAAATACTGCCATCCATGTGTAAATAATCAGGTTGGAAGGAATAGCAAAATTGCTTTAGAAGATGGAGATAAAGCCTGAGGGATGTGTGTGAAGAATAATCCTCGTTGCCTTGGTGATCCTTGGTGATAGTTAGGGCTGTAATGAGTTGATGGCATATAAATCATTCCAAAGCCATTTTTAGCACGGGTAGGTGAAATCATCTCCTCTCTCCTTACCTGTCATTATGTTCCTTATGCTCACTCAATCGCTGTCCAACAACTTATTTTTAATATTAAGCCTAGCATCTCCTGAAGGTTCCCTTTCCTAACCTCCCATTAGGTGGCATCAGAAGAGGTTTAAACAATAGCAATCTCTGCCAAGAATATGCCTATTTCCAATGCAAAATGGAAGATTCTCTAAAGCCTAAGGCCAAGGGTAATCTTCCTGCATTTTCTTTCCTTGGAGATTGCTCTAAGCTCTAAATTACAAGCCTTACATTACTTCATCTAAGTGGGGAGGGGGGGTTGATAAGAAGATAAGAAAAAAGAACTGTCAAGATTTTATCTAGAAAAGAAAAAGAAACTTGAAGGGAATAAAGGTTTTCAATTATATGACAGTTAAAAATAACTATTGAACCATCAACTTAAGAATTCAACTTTGGGATTCTGCTTGAACTTTCTATTGCAAACGTTAATACAGAAACTCTCAAGTGGCATTTTACTTCATTTTCTAAAAGTAATTCTGTTCATCCAATGGAAAGATAGCTATAACACTTGAAAAGACACCATGAGAAGCAGAAATCCCAGTAATTGATAAGCATATAAAAAGTTAATCAAGCTGATTAGTGATTAGTAAATGCAAATTAAAAGTCACCTTGAGATATCATTACCCTTACATCAGATTGGCAAAAATTAAAACATCTGACAATGCAGGTGACTGCAAGGATGTGCAGGGATAGGAAATGCCATTTGCTGTTAGTGGAACTATAAATAGGAAGATACACATATTCTAAACAACAGCAGTGTGTCTCCTGAGTATAACTGAAGATGATCCTGCCCAAGTGCATCTTGATTCATGCTGGAAAATGTTCAGAGCTGCACTGTTTCTGACAGCTAAAAGCTGAAAACACCTAAATACTGAATATGTTGGTAAATTACAATACATTCATAAAATGGAATCATATACAGCAAGGAAAATGAAGCAAACCTGAACATGAAACGTGCATAGAGTTCACAAATACCATGCTGAGTGAAGGACACAAAAGAGCAAATGCATAAAGCATGGTTACAAAAATAGATGAAACTACATTATTTTTTTAGGAATGAAGCAGAGATAGTAACCCATGAGGTTGCAGGAAACAAACAGTAAGTTCTGAGAGCTGGTAACATTCTAGTTTCTGATCAGAATGGACTGCCTAGGTGCCCTTTTTATAATTATTCTACATATATACTCTTAGTCACAATAAAAAGTAAAAGACCAGGCAGCTTCATTTGTCCTTCAGCTGTTATAGCCAAGTGAGTTAGATGGAACAGTGCCACACTCTGAGTTTTGAATTATGAGTCCTTTATTTTTTAGTGGGCGACTGAGAGACAGCTAACACTTAAAATTCTCTTGGTCCCAAGGAAGGGGCTTGATTATTTTTTATACCTCGATTTAGGGAGGGGAGGGGGAGCCTAGCTAGAGGAGAGTTTACAGAAGCAGAACAAGCAAGTTAGATAAGGAGGCTGGTAACTAAGAGGCAGGATGTTCTCATGATTATTGATTTTTTAAGGAGGGTATACACAAGCAGTTCCCATGATTGCCCATTACCAAAGGGGGTATTTGATACTTGTCATATAATTAATTAAGGGGGGAAGTTCACAATGGCAAATGGGCTTGCTAAGCAGGCTATGGTTACAAAGATTATATGTTTCTATAATTCTAAGTACAGCATAACCCAGCACCATAGCAAGACCCAGGTATGCACTTAAGGGAGGAGTGGCAGAAGTGGTGAGGTGGAGGTCAAGATGAAGTCTATCTGGCTCTCAGCAAAATGGAGTCTGTCTGGCTAACACAGGGTAGGTTAGCACACAGCCCCCTAGTCAATTACAGCAGGGCCAGGGAAATTGCTAGACCAGAAGATCTACCTCTAATCCAGAGCCATTCTCAATTTCACACTTTGTTGCTGGATTGCAGACATCCATGCACTTGCCATTTCTTCTCTGTAGGAACATTCTGTAACTGCTTCTAGTAAAGGAAATCTGATTTTTTTTTCCAGTATCTTTTTTCTTTCCCACAAAATTTGCCTACCATGAAGATGACTGACTGATGTTTATAAACCTCAGGCCACAAAAGTCTTAAAGAACCACAAAAGACCAAGTTGTTAAACTTGTAAACAGTAGACACTGTAACAATCTCCCCCTTAGGTTAAAGAAGTCTGGGGAGAGATCTTCCTTCACTTACCCATCTGAATGAAAAACCCAGATGCCCGACTTACTAGTTTGGGGATGTGTTTATTACTAGAAACATTCTGTCTGCCATTGTTCCTACCTTAGCACCTTTTCTCAATGAGGTTACTTACTTACCAAAGGCAAAGAGTGTATTGACTCAAGTAGATGAGGCAGATACAGCTTTATTCTTATATCCTTAAGTTATACCTAAAACAATAAATTACAACGAAATTTCTATTTCACAGAGCAGTTGTGATGACCACATGAGATAACTATGGAAACATAAATTGCTTCCCCTTTGTTAATGCACTTACTAATATTATCACTATCCTAAAAATCACACCATGGCAGAAAATAAAACCAACTAAGAAACTAACTCAAATAGTCAAATAACGGTAGGAAATCATGTTTACTGACTTCCAGACCTGTAACTGATCTTAGGAAAGAAAAAGAAAATTTCTGTCCAGCTGATATACTAACTTAGGAATTCGGTACAAAAATAGCACATTTTATTTCCGGAACCTTTCTGATCACGTAAACCTGGGAATAATGTGAGTAATAAACATCCTATACCATCTATCTTTCCTGAATATGATGCACCTCTAGCCATTAGCACTTTCTCTCAGTATCACTTGGGTTTGCCTCTTTAGCGCAAGCATGGAGTATGCATATTTTAGTAATTTACTAATTTTAAGTGCCCAAAGGTATCAAGAAATTCTCAGGTTTTCTACAGAATGGATACCAATAGAAGATGGTTCTGGTGTGTGGTGTAAAATAGAATTGGTCCAGAAAAATACAACTCAGTAAAGCCTGAACAAAAACTAATAACAGAAATAGGCTGCTAAATTCCGGATATCATGATTAGCTATGACTCTTAATCCTTAATAATAACCCCATGAGGCAGATGCTGTTTTTCACTGTAGTGACCAAAAATCTGAGCCTCAGAGAGTTTCAGTGACTTGCACAAGCTCACATGGTGTACAGTAATTTAAAGTACAGTGTATCTAAATTCAAAGGGTCTATGACTTTGCATTTCTAAACAGGTATTAAATTTGCTTCATTTGTATGGACGCCTATTCACATATGACAAATTATTGGACATTGTTCTCATAGTCAGTTCACCTTTGTTACTAGCGGATGCATGAGGCAACCAAAACATTCATATACCCTGTTGACAGAAAGGGACAGTGACTTCAACAGTGGACTATAACCAAAAAAGAAAAAAGGGAGAGAGAAAGCAACAGAGTTGTTTAGGGGAATTGATTCTTTTCTTTCATGGCCTAAAACTATAAAAGTTTTGTGATTTCAAACTACATTAAATCTATGATTACACTGACTCAACGAGTAGAATTTATTCAAGTGAAATTTCTTCTTACACTTAAGTCAGTCTGGCTTTAATGCACTTCCAAAATTCTGGAGTTTTCTACATTTAGCTCTAAAGAACTATTCCATAGCTCTACCTAACAGCTTTATGAAGAAGATTATAATACTATGCTTCAGTGGCCTTAAGGAAAAAGTGTGTTGCTGGAAAGAGATATTGCTATTATTGATGGTGACTTAGAATTCTCACAGCTGTTATGAATTCCCTCATATCAAATTTTATTTTGTCCTCAATGCCAAAGTATGCACTTTTATTTTATACACACCCACATGCATAAATACAGGCTTCCACACTCACATAGTCCTCATAAATGGTTAGCCAAAATAACACTGGGTTGAAAAAAAAAGGATTGACATTTCACAGGGGATCAAAAACTGGGAAGCATATAATCAATATACTTTTACATGTTTTTATGATTTAATAAAGTGATTTAAAAATGTTAAACAATATTGTAGACATTCAAATATTTGCTGAATGAACAAATGGATGAATGATTGACATGCTATGAAGACTACAAAAGATGAGGTGGACACAATTATATAGATGCATATTGGACTCAAGAATAAACTTTCTTGCTATGCATGTGTTTAAATACCAGGATAGGCTACTTAGATAGCAGGAGCAGAAAGAGAACAGGCAGAGCATGTAGAAACCCATGAGAAGTATGGTGGTAGGGCAACCATTGTCTTGGTTTGCCTGGGACAAAGGGCTTTCTTGGAATGTGGAACTTTCAGTACTAAAACTGGGAAAAATCCCTGGAAAACTGCTATGAGGTGGTCATCCTAAGAGGCAAAGGTCTGGGACTGGGAATCTGGACACCTAGAATCTAGAAACTGCCGACACTAAGTTGATCTGTTACAAGTCTCTTAATAGAGTTACTTAATTTCTTCATCCAGTTAGAAAAGGGGGCAGTTCTCAAGACGGTCTTTATGGTCCTTTCCAAGTTCAGAAAATTCTCTGATCTTAGATGTAAAGAGTCAGTGGGCTAGGTCAACCAGTGAAATAGGAAAAGAGAGCAGATGATCTCACCAGAGGTTAATTCAGCCCTTGGTAATTAAAAGAGAACAAACAGAAATGAAAACACCACAGATGAAATTCTAAGAATACTAAAATCTAAGTTTCTGGTTTTAGAACACTTTTAGGTCATCTGGTAAGGAAAGTTGCATTTTAATTTCGTTGTGAGAACACAATAAAAATGCATATATTAAGTAAATACTACTTATTGTTAAATTCTTGACACCTGTCTACATGATCCTTTTTACTTCAGAAGAAATAACTTCAAGGATTATTTACTTCAGGCAACTTAAAGGCTGAAGACAGACAAAGATAAAAGCTCTCTGTCCTGCCCCCTAACTTCATTATACCCATGGGATAGAGAAGTATATAGTATATGCATTTATTATTTTTAATGCACATTTAAATATGTATTTCTTATTATTGATAATAAATCAAGTGGCAAGAATACATAATTTATTACATTTATTTTTACTATTTTATAACTAATAGAATAAGCCATTATTTGGAATTTTCCCAATATGCATTCTAAGAATATATGTGAACTTTCCTGTTACAAGACAATGGAAAGGTGTTTCCATCCCACTACCCTCAGTTCTATTCAGTTTTGCCTTTCTTAGACCATGATGCTTAATAGGCTTTCTGGCAGTAGACACTAAACACTTTTAAGAGGCATTTAATGTGAAGCATTTGTTTACCTGTGGATTTATTATTAATGAAAAGCCAGGCAATGCACAGTTCAAATCAGGCAGACATTAAGTGGATCAGTCACTTGCATTATTAAAATGTACCCTGAGGGAATAGGGATTATTCTCCACATTCAATTATTCCTAATGTAAGGAGTCTCCCTCCCTCTGCTTTACATCACTCTCAGGAACAGAGCCTGTTCTTCCCTTTGACCTTTGTAAAGGGACAAAACAGTCTTGGTCTGCCCGTGCTCTGGATCTCCACGTTGAGAATGGGAGGTGAAACAGAAGCAGCACCTCTGGGCAGAGCCCCTCGCCCTCACCCCCTTGGCATACCTTCAAAGCAAAGCCCCATGGCTGACAATACAGTCACAGCCCTTGACTGCAGGTGCCTGGACTCCAGGAGCTCTAGAAGCTCTGACACAGTATGTCCCCAGAGTCTGTGTCTACCTTGCCAGGAGGTAGAATTCTGTCAGGAAACATGCTTCAGCTGTCATCAGCACAGACCTCAGGAGCCAGGGAAAGACAGGCCCAAGCTGCCTTGAAATCTTGATTAGGCAGAGTTGGAAAAACAGAGTGGTTTTAAAAAAAAAATGGGACAGTGCAGTAAAAAAAATTAGGACTAGCGATGTTTCCTTTCCCTCCTTCCTGATTCTATAGCTCACAATGTCCCACGCTGTATCTGTCGACGAGGGGGGTATTTATATCCAGCTGCCCACTTGCGCTTTGGTTTAGTGCCTCTGTTTATTGCCAGTAGGCCCTGGGTGTCTATTTAGATTGCAAAAGCCTAGAAAGCCTGAATTATTTCTGTGGAATTTTCTCCATAGGACACACATAATATGAATTCTGATGTTCAAAACTTAATTTTTTCTCTTGCTGCTAAAAATGTTAAGGCCTCCCAAAATAGTTTTGTTATTATCTTCAGTCATACTGCATTCCATGTAACATATATGTTGCATATGTTCTATGTCTGTATATATGTTCTATGTGTGTTTTAATTTTGTTATTAGATTGAATACTCAGCAAAGTCAGTAAGTGCATGTCACTAAATCATTAATACCCAAATCCTGTGGAATCTGTGTATGTTGCCATATATGTTGCTACTGTGCAAAACTGATGGACATATTGAAGTCAGTGGTTCCAATGACTAAAAGACCTGAACTAAACTACTTTCCCAAGGGCTTGCAGCATGGAATGTTCTCCTAGGCTTGAAGCCGAGTCCCTGGCATGGATCTGATCTGATAGCAAGACCTCGCCACTCTCCCCATCTCAGCAGCCTTGACCTGTTCTGTGCCTATGGCTACAAAGGTAAGGTAGTAATGAGTGGGGCACCGCTGATGGGAACAAGAGGCTCACAGAATCAGGGCGCGTGCACACTGGGAAGCAGTGCAAAGCCCATTGAAGGCTGGGGAATTGCAATAAAATTCAATTGTGAAGTTACAGATCATTTTCAGAAGGAAGACTAGATGAAAGGTTTGTTCTATCGATTTTCTTAAGCTGGTCTGGGAAAGAATACTGAGAAATGAGAGGGACAACTGGGACATTTTTCTGCCTATTAAAGCAGGTGACCATTAACAATAGACACATTGACCCATGCTTCTCTTCTCTCTGGAAGTTACCTGCAATATATATAGGGTGATTTCCCCACGCATTGCGGCTACTCTCCGACCCCTCCTCATATTCACCACTCCTTCTCTCTCTTTCTCTATCAGATTCCTCCGCCTGAACATTTTGAATTTTCAACTAAGACTCCACACACTGGAATCTGGGGAGCTGAGTCATGTTCCTGGCAGAACTCTGGTTTCTGTTCTTCAGATTTTCTAGTGCCTTTCAAATAAAATGCATTTTTTTACTCAAGCTAGAAAAAACTTTTTGTGCACCTTGTAACTAATCGTGACATAAAAACAAAGTCAAAAATCAACAAAAGAAGGAAACAGTGTATATTTCAAAATTATTCATTCATATAGATTTCCTTATCATATAGATCAAATTATAACCCCCAAAGTAAGCCAAAACTTCTTAGCATAACGCAGCCAACTAGATAAACTAATTATTCTTCTTCTCAGATAAATATTTAATAAAACAATGATGCCAAACCTTTGAGGATTATTTTCCTGAACTGCATAGTACAGAATAAAACCAAACACAGGAAAGGAATTCAGCAAAACAATGACAATTATTGCCAAAACCCAAAAGCTCATGTCTACCATATCTTTTAAAAACATCAACTTTATGTCACATATTAAAGTGAATTTAGTATCATGAAACTAAAGTGCTGCTTATGCTCAAGTTTCTAATTCCATTCTAAACATCATAATATGACACAAAAAGAGTTTTTACAAACATGAAAATTATGGTAACAGGTTTGTTTTGACTTCCGGTATCCCTTAAAAATTGTTGTTATTGCAGCATCATTGCTAATGAACCCATAAACCATTTTACTAAAAGAAATCAATATATTTCTAGTATGTTTTCCCCCTCAAATACCACAAGATGATTTATTTAAAGTTTGTTTAACATTAAAGTTTCATGCAAAAAACGACAAACCCAGAAACACGTCAAATCAACTTGACATTTTAAACTATACATCTCCTTTGCTTCCTGTATCTAAGTATTTCTATACAAATGGGAGAAGCATCTACTTCCACCTAAGAAGGCCAATGGGAATTTTTATTTAAGTGCCATTTAATGTTTAAGCCATCAAGCAAACAACGCAGATAATCGAATAGGCAGAATGTATATAATTACGGCTACTTCAAAATATCTGTCAGACCATTAGAGATCTGCTAGCTCTAGGCAACTTGCAGTTTGAATTATTTAAGTAAAATGTGCATAATAAATAGAATTAAATTAATAATGGCCAATGTGTCTATATATAACTGAGGGAGTTAGATACCTTAAATGAGATATTATCTAGTTTACTGGTACTAGCATCCTAGTATTTTGACTTCTAATCCAGTACACTTTCTCCATTTTATTTTTTTTATTTGAATTCAACTACAACTTTAAAATTATAGGCCAGGCACAATGGCTCATGCCTGTAGTCCCAGCACTTTGGGAGGCAGAGGTGGAAGGATCACCTGAGGTCAGGAGTTCAAGACCAGCCTGATCAACATGGAGAAATACCATCTCTACTAAACACACACTCACACACATGCGTGCACACACACACACACACACACACACACAATTAGCCAGGTGTGGTGGCACATGCCTGTAATCCCAGCTATTCTGGAGGCTGAGGCAGGACTATCACTTGAACCCAGAAGGCGGAGGTGTCAGTGAGCCAAGATGGTGCCATTGCACTCCAGCCTGGGCAACAAGAGCAAAACTCCATCTCAAAAAAAAAAAAAAAAGATTACAGACAAATTTGTGTTCTATAACTTATTTTGAGTATACATATATACAATTCAAATTGCATTTCATCCCTTATATTGAGAGATACAAATAGCAGTGATATGTAATACATATTGCCTATATATTATATATATATATATATAATATATATTATATATATATATATATAATATATATATATATTATATATATATAATTTATATATATAAATA
>CAUYQU010092713.1:0-55191 GCA_963574635.1 Cheracebus regulus | reverse complement strand
TCTCCTTTTCTCTCTCTTTCTAAAATCTCTTCCTCTTTCTTTCTCTTTCATTTTTTCTTTCTTTTGCTGTTCCTTTCTTTCTCTTTTTCTCTCTTTTTCTAAAATCTCTTCCTCTTCCTTTCTCTCTTTCATTCTTTTTATTAAAAAAAAATATATATAAAATAAAATAAAAAAAAAAAAAAAAAAAGGTCTGACAAGTGAACACATCTCCTGATAGGGCTCACAGCAAAAGTTCTCAAACCTCAGCCCTGAGAACCTCCAGGGAAACTGGTTTCCACACAGATACTGAGGTAGTCTCATAGGTTCTGATTCTATATGTCTGGGAACAGTGGCTTTCAAGCCTTTGACTGTGACTCACAGGAAGAAATACATTTTACATGGTGATCTGGAACAGATTCATACAAATGTATATACACACATATAACTGAAATACAAGGTGTGATTCACTGGGATACATTTTTTTTCTATTCTATCCTCTTGTATCCTATTTTTGTTAAAATCCTAGACATGACCATGCAAACAGATTTTATGACCTTCCAATGGGTCTACTCCTACCATCTGAAAAACGCTGGCCTAGGGCACAGCCTGGAACCTACAATGTCACAAGGTGGCCCACTTGATCCTGAGACAGGTCGGCCTCTGTCACGGCCCCTGACCCAAGGCTAGTACTCTGCATGACATACCATGGTTACCATTGCTATTGGTATTGGCTTTGTGAGAATGGACAAAAATGTGCCCAGGGTTCTGTAAACAGGACTAACATTGCATTGCTTACCTCAATAGATCATTACCAGAATTATTTTCTGTTGACTTGAGATCTCTGAATTACCAAAAGGTGGAGGAAGTGGTTATTCCCAAATAGCCAATTTCCTTCTCCCAAAGACTCCAGAGGGCCTAGTTTAGGTGTCTTTCCTACCACCATATGAGCTGCCAGGAAAAGGCTGTATCAGAGCTTTTGCTATCTATGGGCCTATTGTCTTAGCAGCTGGAAAACATCAAGGACACAGGAGATTTGAGGGAGTTGGACCTAACCCCCTTTGTCAAAGACCAACATAGATTCAACATCTGGCTGACTCACCCTCTAATTCAGGGGTTTTCTTTTCTTTTTTAAATTTTTATTTTCACTTTGTAGGTCCAGCTCAAAGGAAAACTCAGGGTTTTCAACCCTCCCCAACTCAATGCCCCTTTATGAAACAGCTGTTTTGTATGGTACCCTTTAATATCTTAAAATAAAATTAATAAATAATATAGCCTGTCTAACACCCATTTCCAAAAAATTTTAATAATGACCCAACTGTGATATAAAGGAGAAATAATAAAATAATATGTGTTTCAACACAAATGCTTAGGCTGACTACAAGAAGACAGAGAAGCCAAATGCTCATACTTGTAAGTACCATATATTTGACTACACATTATTTTACCTAACAGACACGGCTGGCAGCTCAGGTATCCTAAGCAGCACTGCTGTTGATGACATGATTGTCTAAAACAGCAAACAAATGCTGGTGGAGTTTCAACCAAAACGAGTACAATCTGCTCTTGACATACATGCTTTCCTGGACAAGTCAGTGCAGTGGCAAGCCTGGGAGGAGAGAGCAAAGAGATGGAGACAATTCCTTTCACTGGAGTTCGGCTTGGGAAAAATAGTGTATTGCCTGTAAGTGGTTTTGGGTAGTAGCTGACAACATGGTAAGTGGAGTTTGGGTGAAATGCTAACTAATGGGCATGTTCCATTAACAAAATAAATTTCGGTGGAGGGGATAATTTAGGAACAAGGAGAGAAGAACTAGTAAGGCTGAGTGTTGTGTGGAAGGAAGGGTGAGAGGGCAGACAGTCCCCAGTGGTGTGGCCTAGGGGGCTTGGGAGAGCAGGAATGTCTAGTGAGATTGTGAGTGGACTGCTGTAGAGTATGTGACGTAAACACATACTCTATATGTGTTCTCTGCCTCTTCCAGCAAGTGTTCGGTTAAGTTGAAAGTCCTCCCTGATGATCGTTTTGTGCACGTGGGTTCTTTCGGGGGACTCTAGATTACTGCCAAGGTCAAACAGCTCATGGTGGCTTCTCTGGAATTCAAGCCCCAGTCAGTCTCTTTTCACCATCCCTTAACAATCCAGGCCTCCTGGACTGATGGCTTAGATTAACATGTTAAGTTTATTTCTCTGGCCTTTTTCCAAAAATGAATGGTTGGAATGACCTGCAACCTAAACAAAGACTGTACACCTTCCCCAAACATTTGCTTTGAAATCACAGGCCCCTCTGTTCTTAGGCAACACGTTACAAATCAGCCTACTCCTCAGGGTGCAGGTATTTGGCCTGAACATGCCTTTGGTGATTTTAAGAATGAATTATTCTCCTTGTTCAAGCAATCACATCCACCAGCCAGCTCCCAGAAATAGAAAGCACTTCATCACACAAATTAACTCCTCTCCCCTATTTTGCAGAAGATGAGTAATCTATTAAAAAAGAGACGCTATTATCTAAACAGGCAGCCCTGTCTGCACTTTTAATTTCAACTAAATGCTTTGGTCCCTTTTCAGCAGTGGGCACAGCCATAAATCTGTTTAATAATCAGACGATGAATAAAACACTCCAGAAGCCACCCCTATCAAGTTAATTACAGCCACCTCTGTTTTCTGAAAGTGACTCCCCACCAATCAGCTACAAAAGAGAAGAGAAGACCAGGCCCTTTGGACTCAGCCCACTTCACTTTTTCACCCAGTTGGAGCCCATCCAGGGGAGCAGATTCATGGGCAATTCCAGTTGTGGGCTTCTGGTAGCTGCTCTTAAATTATATCAGGTTGTCAGGTGTCAGAGAGCAACATGTGTTTCATTTAGGATGCCGGCTTCCATGACTATCGTTTAAGGTGTTATTAAAAAAGAAAAAAAAAACCCTTCTACTTCAGCAACAGTGTTGGCCTGTCAGTTTCATATTTGTTAAAGGGCAAAAGTGTTCTCCTGGGGGAAATTTTCCTGCTCAGTGCACAGGAAGAGAAAGCTGAACATATGTCGGAACTTTCTTTACCACCTCCTTCAACCACCACCGCCTCCTCCCCATGCAAAACACCCCAACGCAATCCAACATCAAATATTTTGTAACCTCCCATTCAAGGTCTCTTCCCTCTGCTTCTGCATTGGGATCTTCAGCCACTTATAAAATGTCCATACCTGGGACTAATCTAATGTGCACAGGTCTTCTGGCTTCTAATTCCTCACCTGTCACCCCATCCACACTACCAGTGCTACAGCACAGGTCTACTGATGTCATGTGGTAACATTTCAGCCTCTCAGGGATGGCCAGAGCCAACCTTTCCAGATCCATCTCTCATTTCAGCCATGCCCTGCCCCTGATGTATTCTCTGCTTTACTAATTTCCTTGCTTTCACTCTTTTACTCTTACAAATCCCTCAGCTTACAGCATCCTTCTCTGCTTCTGTCTCAAGGAATCCTATTCTTCCCTCCAGGCTCAGCGCAAAGTGGTCCTGAAGCATCATCTGCATGCTCTGATTCGGGACTTGTGTCTATCTGCTTGGCACAAGCTTCTTGAGGGCAGGACTCACAGTGGTTGATTTTCCTCACAGCACCTGGCATACTGTAGGGACACACAGATGTTCGATCGTAACCTAACATACTTTGCTTGTCATTTGCTGCTTTTATTTTTTAAAATTCACATATACAATGTGCTTCAAAAACTCAAGATGTCACCTAGGGGAAGATATAAAGCATGTTTGGGAGGTCCTGTCACTCAGGTATTCACTTGTGAGTCTCCAAACATAGAAGTAGCGTCAGGAAGCAAATGCTATATCATCTTGGCAGGATATTTGTCAACAAAATGACCATTCATGAAGCTCCCACTCAAACCTCACTCCCCACTTAATAGCATCTCTGCCCATGACATGCAAGTGTGTTTGTGGAAGGCTGTGTTTCAGGTGTGCCTGCCCAGTTAATATAACACATGTAGCCAATGCAAAGGCCCTGAGGCAGACTGGGCAGGACCTAAAGAAGCCACTGATTTTGTTGTTGCTGTTAGATGTTTGGAGCCATTTTTTGCAGATAAATGCTGACACAAAATCCTTTTGGGATATGCCTTGAAGATTCAGACATCCTGCAAGGAAAGAAGCGACACAATTGATACAGGTGGTCTCCATTTTTGGACATAAAATGTTCTGGATATTTTATCTTTTTCTTTCTAAAATGGAAAGTCTTGACTATTTTTTGTGATTCTAAATATGATACATTTTTTAAAAAAATGTTTTAACCATCATGGCAGAATGGAACATCTGAGTGACAAGCTGTGCCAGTCACACTCACCAGAGATGGCCACTCTTAAGATTGCTCTATTTCTCACCCAATTTCCCAATCTTTTTATGCTTCTTTATTTCCTCTGAAACCTGTTTTTTTTTTCCAGTTGACAATATGCCAAAATCATCTTTCTAGCTCAGTATATGTGGATCTAACATGTCCTTTTTCTTTTCACTATCTCACTTTGTCCTCAAATTAACTGAAGCCGGGGAGGTAGCCCCACTTTGACTTATACAAAGACTGAGGTTGGGAGAGATGGAGTTCTTTTGCTCAAGTGACAATTGGTAGGTCACATTGAATTATAAGCTGATTCAACAGCTTATTCCCTTGCCCTGACACCATGCTCTCTGCCTCCAAAAGACAAGACAAGAACCAGAAGATACACTTTGCAGAGAACTAGAGTTCAGCTCTATGTAAGGAAAGAGCCTTCTAATAAGAAGAGCTGTCTCACAAAGAATGGGATACTTCATAAGACAGTGAGCTGTCCATCACTGGAAGAATTCAATCAGAGGTGAAACTTACTATACAAACCATTAAAAAGACTCAAATGTTGGAGAAATAGTTGAACTGTGTGGCCCTGAAGACCCCCCTCCAGCACTCGAACTGTGTGATTTTCAAGATGTTATATCTCTCTGTAACTGGTTCTAAGAATGGTGAAAATCCAGCTAAAGACTTAGTCCTTTAACCCGATAGCTCCTTCTGAGATGCATTGTAATTAGAGTAGAGAGAATGTGGTTTTCTTTTCATAAGCTCTAGCCTATTTTATCTACCCCTGTAATTTTCTCCCTACCCTAGCTGTGAGCAACTTTTATTTTTCAATGTTTTATTTGTCCAAGGCCTGAAAGCACACTGAATGCTGCCTCTGAGAGAATGCTACAATGTGGGTGTATGTGAGGTAATGTGGGCTCGGAGGTCTGTGTTTTCTGAACTCAGACCAGTGATGGACAGAAAGACTGTCCAGTCCTCTGGTTGTGTATGAGCTGCTCAATGCCCAGGTATTCCGATTTGTTAGCATATGCTCAAACACAGACATGAACAAACACATGTACACATGCCAATGCCCATTCTTGAAGTGAAGAGGACACTTTTCACCTCCTGTTGGGGTGCCCAGTTTGAACAGAAGGAGCTGCTTATATTTGGGGTATCATAAGCTCAAAAGCAAACAAGGAGCACTATCCTAGACATGCTATGGCAAAAGACTCTCAGCCGTGGAGAGGCTTGTTCCCATGCAGGGACCCAGATGGCTGTCTGGGTGGAGCCATCAATGCCCCACATCACCCAGGAACCAGGTGGTTTGATCTGAGGCTTGCCAGCAATGCCACATGGCTCCTCAGTACCTATTCCATTTGAGAATAGGCACAGAGCCTCACCTTCCACCACTGGTTACCCTATTCTTGTGGGTCAACACTGCCCTCCTCTGGGGGGCATTAAGAAATTATACAAGTCATACTAATATATATGTTCATTTTAGAAATTGTTGAAAATCAGATATGTAAAAATAAATTAAATACCACCAATTAATCCACTGTCTAGGTGGCCTCTTTTAATACCTTATGGTCTGTTGGGGCTTTCATGTTCCTTTAGCAGAAAATCCCTACAGACAAGGTCGTCCTTCCTTATTCCTCATTGTATAGTTCAGTACAAAAGAACATTTAACTGAGCCTCCAGTATGTGTCAGGGATGATATGAGTCAATCAGAAACCAAAGTAACCAAGCTCGGGTCCCAGGAAGACATTTCTGCACAAGAACAGGAGTAGCTGACACATAGTCAGAGTATACTCTGTACCAGGCATGTGCTAAATATCTTCCATGTGTTATCTCCTTTAATGCCCTTGATGGGCATTAAAGATCTTACAAGGCGAGACTGTCATCCTCATTTTAGAAATGAGAAAATCAAGGCTTGGAGAGTTGGAGGATCTTATCATTGCTGGTAGGTGGCAGAGCGGGGACTGAATCCAGGTCGGGCTGACCCCAGAGACTGTGCTCCTTTCTAACCACCGTGCTCTCCTTTAACAGTGGAAGTACATGCAAAGATTAGCAGCAGCTTTTTAGGAAAGGACTAAATTTGGGGTGGGGGACCAAGGGCAGTGGAGGTCTCCTAAGCAGAGTTCAATGAAACTCATCAGGGTGGACATTCTAGACAGGAAAAACAACCCACGCAAAGATACAGAGTTTTAAAACATCTGAGTACACAGGGAATTAGAGTCCCACATATTCTCACTAACAATAAATCTTTTTAATAAACAATGAAGAGGTAATTCGTAATTTCTTTCCATTGAAAGGGTGCATTTCTTAACTATGTCTAAGTATTAAATATAGGCTTTGCCGAGAAACCAAAATTTAGCCTATAAAGGATTAAGACACAAATCTTCCACTTAGAAGGGAAGGATTTAAGTCTCTGAAACCTCCTGGGAGATACATTCTTGGATCAACCAGCTTCTTTTCTTCAAGATAGTACTGTCTTTTTTTTTTTAATTAAATGAGAACTACATAAACATATTCTCCTTGTAAAAAGAAATAAAACATTATGAATACAAGAGAGGGTGAAGGTTCCTTTGACCACAATCTTTAATCTGGGTTGGCTCCCCTGTCTCATAGGTAACCAATGTTAAGACTTCGGAGTATATCCTTCTGTGCCTTTTTCTCGTTTACACACATATACTATACACTGAAAACATATGGTATTGGTTATATTCTGTGCTGTGTTATATAAGTGGTTCTGCAACTCGCTTTTTTTCACTTTATAATACATCTTAGAACTCTGCTTATGTCATGTAGATCCAGAGCATTGTTTGTTTGTTTTTGAGACAAACTTTTGCTCTTGTCACCCAGGCCGGAGTGCAGTGGAGCGATCTTGGCTCACTGCAACCTCCGCCTCCCAGGTTCAAGTGATTCTCTTGCCTCAGCCTCCTGAATAGCTGGGATTACAAGCATGTGCCACCATGCCCAGCAAATTTTTGTATTTTTAATAGAGATGGGGCTTTAGCATGTTGGCCAGGATGATCTTGAACTTCTGAACTCAGGTGATCTGCCTGCCTCGGCCTCCCAAAGTGCTGGGATTACAGGCCTGAGCCACCACGCCCAGCCTAGTGCATTGTTTTTAATAACTTTATCACATTCCGTATTAGAGATACGGCATTGTTTATTACCCTTAGCCTACTGATGAATACTGAGGTTGCTTCTAATTTGGTACTATTACAAACAGTGCTACAGTCAGCATCCTTGCATATGCCCTTGGTATAAACAGTGAAGAATTCTCCAGGATAGACACTGAGAAGTGGGATTCCTGGATGAGAGCATAGGCACATTCAACTCTTCTTGATACTTCCAAATTGCCCTCTGAAGCGGCTTTCCCAATTTTAGTCCACTACCAAGCAGTTCCTATTTAGAAAGGTGAGAAGAATCTTGGGAGAGAAGGTGGAGTAAAGTAAGCAGTGAGGCTGTATTTTAAATGGCATACTTGATATAATAAAATACTTAGAAAAATAACTACTGTTTTCATAATACAAACTAGACAGGCCTCCAGCTCTACTTTTAGAGCTGGTCAAATCTTGGCTTGGGGTGATACACAAAAGGATGGCTCCTCTCAAGGAGGAAACCATACCCTGGCCCCCACAAGAATCTCTGGTGGGGCGATGGGGAAAGGATACAGGATTTACAAGTTTTTAGAAAGGAAGATTTCTCTCTCTCTCTCTCTCTCTCTCTCTCTCTTTTAAAGAAAGACACAGAGCCCCATAAAGATTTAGGCAAAGGTCACCGACTTAGGGCCGGGAAGAAGAGGCCAAGTAGGTAGACTTCACTCTCCTCCCCAGGCCTCCAAGGCCACCTTGTGTTTTAGGAGGCAAGTCTGGTTACCATCAAAATCAGGGGCTGCGCATGAATTCCCTGGGGCCAGCAGCACCACTGCTCCACTGACCTCATAAATCTCTCCAGGGTCAAACACTCCTGCCCAGCTGCTTTGAGTGGAGATGGCTTGTTTAACCCAGACAGCCCAGGATTTCAGGGGCAAAATATGGTTCTAGCAAAAAGCTGCATCTGCGGATGGCTGTGGTTAGGAAGGTGTGTTTACCATGGCGTTAATGGTACATGAAGGAGGAGACGGTCCTTCAGCAGAGAGCCCCGCTCCGCTCCAAAGTGTGCACCAATTAAGATGATTACTGGTTTCCTTACAACACAAATACTAATGGCCTGTCACACTCTGGCATATTTTTCTTGGTAACCTTCAACTCCAAATGATTAATAAGGCTCTTGTGGCAAGGCTCATACACACACAGGCAGAAAACAGGGGGATAAAATAATACAACACTCTGACGAAGGCATATTCAATGAGGCAGGGGTTTGTGAAAACAAGCCCTGAAGGACCATGACTGTTTGGGAAGCCCCGAACACTATCAGTGGGGACAGTGTCCTGAGAATGCTCTGATCAGTTAGGCTGAGGACTAACCATATGACCCCACAAAGGTACTTTCCTGCCCCGGCCCTTGGCATTGCGTCTGTTGAATGGGGCAGTAACCTTCTCCTGCTTGCCAGGCAGGATGTTTGCACTGAAGGGTGTATAAAGATTCAGAGGGTGGAGGCGCAGTCATTATTGGCAGCGGTGGGAAGAGGGCACACAGGAGGAGTGGGAGCATAGCACAATGTGTGGGAGAGGCTCTGAGACCAGGCAGACTTAAGTGGAATGTCTACTTTTCCAACAGACCAGCAAGCCCTACCAAGTTACTTAAATTTCTCTAAGCCTCAGTTTGCTCAGCTGCAAAGTGGGAATAATAATAGAAGCTTTTTACACTGGGTGTTAGGATGATATAAGGTGATATCAGAATGCTCAGCAGGTCCAGTGACTGAGACAGACTGAGCATTTAGTTTGTTGGTGGTGATTGTTGTTGTTGTGGTTACCGTAAGCCAGGAAAAATGGCATCAGCTTTGGAGCCCCAAGGAGACCCTATCTTACCAATTTGCATTTACTAGAGACCCTTCCCCCGCATGCAGAACACTTCGAATCCCATTCCTTCCCCTTATCAAGGTGGAAGGAGAAGGCCTCCAATTGTCCTATACGCAATTCCTTCCCAGTGTTCCATGAGCTTTATTTAGGGAGAAAATGGTAAAGACTGTTTTCCACTTGGCCATTTCAGAAATGTGAACTGCCGGGTAGAGGTACCAACACCTCACTGATGTTTTTTGTCTAATATTCAGTAATTATTGAGGATGTCCTCAGAGGAGGTTCTGCCTGATCGCTGTTTTTTTTTCCCATTCATTTTATGTAAAGTACTGTGCAAAGCCTTCTCTTCCACGCAATTGCCATCCCTAAACCCTTCCCATGAAGAAATTTTGGAGCATGCTGCAACTGGGGTAAGTCAAATGCCCACTTCAGCTCACATGGACAGCAGTCCCTATGGGCTGTTTAAGGGGACCTCAGGTTGGAAGGCTGGGAGTCCTGAGAGCAGAAGAGGGGCTCACACTCCCAGGGCCAGGCGGGTAAGGGATATGTGGGACATGGGCCATAGGGAAGCCTGCAAACCCAACTGTGGCCTCGTGGGATTGAGGTTTCAGAGATGATATCAGGAGAACTGGAGAAGCAGATTTTTATAGGAGTTCTCACATTGGCAATTCAATCAGATTTTTAAAAATTATTTTGAAGGCCAAATAAGGAGGTTGATGGGGCTATTTCCAGCACCTTGAAAGGAACATAAACTCTTCAAAGCCAGAAGTTTACAACCTAGAGCAAAGGAGGAGTAATTCACCAAATGGAGTTCTCTAAGACCAAAGGCGTTTAATGGATTGGAAAAAAGAAAACAATAAAAACCACCTGTAATTCTACCACCTAGACCACTATTAACATTTTGATATGTATACTTCCAAGCATTAAAAAAATCCACATATATACTCATGGTTAGAGATGTTTTGCCTGGTTTCTGTATTTCATAGGAATGGGCCCAAATATCCAGCTCCATCTGTAGCCTTGGCTTTCCTGCACTTAATCCCTACCTTGCAATCATCTTTGCAGGCTGCTGTTTTCCGGCAGCTCTCTTGCACTAAACCCTCCTCGCTACCAAAATCTGCTCACTCGGCAGTTTTTCTGGGATGGGCTGAGCCAATGTTTCCCAAATTTAAGTAATAAACAGTCCCCTTTAAAAGAAAAAAAAAATATTGTGGTCTCTTCCATAAACTCACCCAGGAATGTATCTAAGAAATACTAATCAAAGAAACCAAGGTTTCTGTCTTTTAATTATGAATTTTCACCACAAAGAGGAGTATCATAGTTGGTAAAAGAATCTTTTAAGACACTAAAAATCAAAATAAAAAGACAGGCGAAATTCCTGTCTACCTCTTGGGTGCCATGGACCCTCATTTGAGAAGCACTGATCTAAGGCCTGATAACGGGTCCCTCAAAACCCAAGGTCCTTGTTGGTTCAGCCTCTGTAGCCCTCTTTATCTGGGGCCAGCCATGCTGGCCATTCCACCCTAAGGAGGCACCTTAGAAACTGCACAGGTCACTGGTTTGTACCCTGTATGTCCTGGAGCCATGGAGTGCAGCCCAGATTCTCCCACAGTCTCCCTTCTCCCACCTTCATGGGGAGCAGACATCCTTTACAGTTTTTTCTACATCAGCCTCTTGGGTAATATTTGTTTTGAAAAAAGTTTTTACCCCCATTAAAAAAGGAAAAAAGCTAGAAAAGCACGAATGCAGGCCATTCTCTTCATATCACAGATGGTAAGATTATGATCCAGAGAGGGCAGGGTATCCTGGGCCACCAGCAAGTTTGTGGCAGACAGGCCTGTGACTTGGGGCTCCCTCCCCCAGCCGTGCCACACCTTGGTTCCCTCTCCCAGAGCCCTTCTTATACCCAACCCCCAGCCCTCACAGTATCCTGCTTCACTGTCTCCTTGCTTTCCCCAAAATAAGCATCAGCTTTTAAGAGTTCCCTATGTATTTCCTCTCACATGCAGATGGGAAGACACAAAAGCAACGGGTGCAGAAGTCTCCAAATTGGATCCTGGCATCATCCCTGAGTTGCGTATGCTGAAGGGTCTCTAGCACACAAAGGGAGGAGGAGTTGATGCAGTCGGCAGATCTGTAATTGCAAACGTAATCTCTTTAGCTAGAGACACCTTTCTGATTCCACCGAAGATGAAATGAATTCAATTTGAGAATTCATCCCCATTCTAAATACCAGAACAGAGACTTTCAGGAAATGAAGGCTCTCTCCATCCTGGAGCCAAATGTCTGATAGTGGTAGCCAGGTACTGGGTCTGTGACCTGGAAGAGGGAGGGGCTGGGAGGTATAGGGTGGGAGGTAGGTGCCTTGGTGTAGACCTAGCTTCTAGGCCCGGTGGGCCTGGCCTCAAACTTGCCATGTGACCTTAGGCTACTCAGGTACACTTCCTGAGTGTCAATGTCCTCATCTCTAAAATGTGTTCGCTGGACTGTAGTGAGAATGCAAATGATGAATGGTGCCTGGAGGCAGACTGATGTGTTTTGTCACAGCCTCAGCACGTCAGATATCTCATCTGCAAAATGGGAGCAAACAAATTTACTAATAGGGAAGGCGTAATACTGGTGTCAGAGAGTCTCCATAAACAGGAAGGATACAAAAAAATTCACTTATTTCTTTGACATGCAATGGCAGCTACTGCCTCAAACATGTCATCTTTTGGTGAGTGCTGACATCATCAATGAGCTCTAAGGCATGCTACTCCTGCTGGCCCTGGTCCTGGCCCTTCCTTGGCTCCCTCTTGAGCTGGAGAGGCAGGGCCAGACCTGCAATGGGAGGGAGAGCAAAGAAGGAGAGGCCAACCATTCAAGCTTCAGGACCTCCAGGGAAGAGAGGGCTGGGCCGGATCATCAGAGAAGCCTTCTCAGAGGGCAGAAGGCCTGATCACCCTGGGCCTCGAGGGCCAGTAGGACTGTCAGGAGGCAGATAAACAGATATGCATTGGGCCATGAAAGCATGTGTGACGATGAGAGAGGGTGATGGGGGAGGCCCGGGAGGGGAGGCTGGACAGGAAGGTGGGGCCCTGTGCCTCCGTCTCCTGGCAATGTCAGGCCTGACCTTGGGAGGGCAGATACCGGGCCCTGTCCTGTAGCAGTACCCACCCCTCATCTGTCCCACCCCAACTCTACAGTGTGAGAGACAGGCAGCATGTGTGCGATACATTTCAAAGGAGCATTCTACATCTATCATGTGGCTGTCATAATCCAGCACAATGCACAAACAGTACCACGACTTGACAGTCTGGTTGGGGTGATGAGAATTAGATAAGCAAAAGCAATATCCAATATATCAGATGGACTTGGAGCTGAGATGAAAACACATGACGGATGTTCACGAAGTGACAGGATCACACAGATATACCCAGGGTCACGCGCAATTTCCATGCCCGGAGCTCGAAGAGCTATTATGCCATCTCTTTTTCTCCCACCCAGTAAAGCACAGGACACAGTAAATGTGTGTGTGTCATGATATGAGGACACACTAGACACAAAGCTGTGTGCCTTCTGCAATGTCCTTATCTGTCTCCTCTCCCCAGCAACACTCCCGACCCCAACCCCCAGCATCCTACCCGAATCAGTTCACAGGAGACTTAGATGAAACATCACACACTACACTGGGGTGTGGGATGTGGCTCTCTGAGTAGCCACCAAAGGGCTGGATGACACAACTGGGAAGTCAGTTTGAACTCTGACCAATGGGAAGCAGGAGATGAGAGACAATCAGGTAGAAAAACCTCCTCTTCCTCTCGTCTACGTACTCCTCTGAGATGCTGTTCCCCCGGTGAGCTACCGGAGTAGCGCCTCCGTGCTGTGAGAGCACAACTGCTGGGTGTTGGCACGACTGTGAGGAGGAAGCTGCAGTCATCACTCCTGGTATTTTCCTGACTCACTTTCCCTTTCATCCTCACCTTCACCGTCTCAGGCTCACACTCCCCTCCCCTAAATAAATTGTCAGTGACTTAATCCTTGCTTAGGCTATATTTTCTAAAGGACACAGGCTTATGTATGACAAAGAATAACCATATATTTAATCTGATTTGTAAGATAAAAGTAAGTCATTCACAAACATTGATGCTTTCGGAATGGTCACAATATTACTTGTGACATCCTTACAGCATATCCCAGCCCACAGTGTCTCAGGACCACAATGACAGGGAATGGTAGGTTAAAATTCAAAGTGCTGCTGGGCTGCAATTCAAGTACTCAAAGGCACATTCGTACCTATTCATTAATTCAACATTTAATGATGTTGCTATGCATCTGGCACTGTGGCGAGTACTGGGACACAGAAGTAACCAAGACATGGTCCACGGGAGGGTCAGCATGGAAGTGCAAGGGTAGGTGCCACATGAGAGCCGGGAGTCAGGGAAGGGGAAGAGGAGGTAAGGCTGCTTCCTGTCCGAGGACAAGAGATGGAGAAGGTGCCACAGAGGAGGAGACTCTTGTGTTTGGTCCAGAAGGACGAACAGGATTTTGCCAGGAGGAAAACGTGAGTGGGAATGAATCGCTCTTATCTCTGAAATCCCACTGCCTGCTGTTTATTCTCTCACTGGTAGACTTCATTTTGCTATAGAATCTCAGACCCTCAGGGCAGGGCCCTTGTTCTTGTTTATCAGGGTATCCCTGAAGTCTAGCCCAAAGCCTGGTTTGTAGCAAGGGCTCAGCAGAGAAAGACACAGACAGCCCAGATCAGTGGTCTAGCCCTCCCTTCCACCCAATGCGTCCGAGGGACGTTGCTCATTCCTTCCCACTGGCCACAGTGACTCCAGGGAGCTGTGCTTCCTTTGGAAGGTGGGGCGCTGAGGAGTGACAAAAGCCCTTTTTGCGGCTTTGCTCCACTCCTCTGGGTGGGGTGGAAAGTATTTCCCCTGTGAGAACCTCAGTCAGGGGTTGGCTAAGGATTAAATTGAGCATAGTAGAATATTATTTGGAAGGTTGTTTTGGGGGTGGTGGTGTCATCGCAATCTGTTTTTGCTCCTAATTGCTGCTTCACTCTCTCCACCATACCCCAAAACAAAAACGGAATTCACCTTGAACTCCACTGCCCCTAGAGATGAAAGCCATAATCAACATCAAAAAACAAAACAAACAAAAGTTTTCAGCAAAAACCAAGGTCCTGACACAGCAATCCATGTGGAGAAGCATCTGCTAAGTAAGTAATCGCCCTCTGAGGCCTCATCAGTACCTGGACTGCAAACTCTCATGGGCTTGGGGAGTAGGCAGTTACCAGAGAAGAGAGGGGAAGAAGTCAGAGCTAGGCTGGGCGTGGTGGCTCACGCTTGTAATCCTAGCACTTTGGGAGGCCGAGGTGGGTGGATCACCTGAGGTCAGGAGTTCAAGAAGTCAGAGCTGGTGAGGATTCCCGGATACAAGTTCACCTTCAGATGACACAGAGCTTGAGACAGAAGGGAATTCCATTCTATGTAAAATGTTTACATCTTTGTCCTGAGTTGAGTGCCCTGTGAAAATTTCCTCCCTGCTATAGTCATGTCCCGATACAAGACTATGGGTGGTCAAAGTTTCTTAAACCAAAAAAGCGAATGCAATTTCCTAAGCAGCTGCATTAAAATGTTCAGGCACTTGGAAGGGCTCACCTTCTTCCATTTGGCCAAACTTCCATTGGTACACCTGCCAGCATCTCTGCCGTTCAAAGTGGGCTTTGCCCAATTAACACAACTTAAAAGGCTCTGTATCATTACATGCTACTAAATGAGCCACTGCATGAACAAGCATGCAGTTGACAAAATTTTAAAAGAATGGCACGTGACAGGGACAAGTCCAAGGCCAGTTCCTCTTTGCCTGAATGACAGGCAGGACCTCTGGAGGCAAGATGGTAGAAAGCAGTGGTAGGGATCTGGAGCCCACCCAGCCCAGGGAAGCTCCCAGCTTCCGTTTACTAGCTGTGTGATCTTGGGCCAATTACGTAACCTTGCCCAGCTGCAGGGTTTCATGGGCAAAGTGGGGATAATATGATACCTCTCTTACAGGGCTGCTATGAAGAATTACTGAGATGTGAAGGTAACTCACTCAGAACTGTGCCTGGGACATAGTAAGCACTTTATCTAGGGCCAGGATCCCCAGGTGAAAACCCAAATTAAACAGGTGAACTTTATGTCCACTTGGGGAGGGGGTGTCAGCACTGTTATTTCCACCAGTGGGCCATGTTGAGTTCGGGCTGTGGAAGAGTGGTTGGAGCTGGGCGTGGCTGAGCAAGCACTCCCTTGTTAGCCTGCCTGGGAACAGTCCCTGAGGCCCAGGTCAAGGGGCTGGGTGCAAAGTCAGGCCAAGAATGGCCAATGCTAGAAACTCAGATATCTGGTGAACAGATGCAGAGTAGGTATTTCATAAATATTCCCTAAGTGAATCATTGGGCTTTGGAATCATCAAAATGACTGTGCATCCCTGTAAATGGCACATAGGCTTTCCGGTTCTCATTTTCACCTCTAAAAAGGTGATGATAATGTCTTCCTGTTGGGGTTGTTGCAAAGTTAAAATGCAGTAAGCAAAATACCTGGCACAAGTAAGTGTTCAATAAATGGTAGCCATTGAATTACACTGTGAAGTAGGAGCAGGAGCCAGAAAATAAATGAGTCATAACTGAAGGGCAATCACTACTTAGGTATGCAACTTCAGGCAAGTCATTTTCCTTTATTAAAGTCTCAGCTGCGTCATCTATAAAGTGGAAGCAGTCAGATGGCCTAACCCATAGGATTTCTGTGGGGATCAGGCAAGGTACCCATAGTGAAAACTTCATAAAGTGTAAAGTGGTGAACAGATGCTAGTGGCTGAGCAGAGTCAAGCTGGACTGTGGGTAACAGAGGAGTGGAAGCCATTCAAACCAAAGGAGCCAGGAACAAAGTGTGTATGCAGTGAACCAAAGTAACAATGGCCTTTCCAATTTATCGTGTTTAACATGTCGGATATTTTTTCTGATTATAAAAATACTGCATTGTAGAAAATTTGGAAAACACATAAAGCAAGCAGTAAAACACAGAAATCTTCTGTGATTCCATCACCTAGAAATAACCGTGGATATTTGGTCATGTTTCAGTGTGGCACTGCCCCAGGTGGGCCCCAGGTGAGTGGCCGTGAGCCCATACACCAGAGTGGTTTGAGGGCGGGCCCTGAGGTCAGCTGCCAAGTTCAAATCCTGTCTCACCTCCCGCCAGATGTGTGGGAGAAGATGCCTCACTTCTCTAAACTCAGTTTCTTTGTTTGTAAAATGGGGTAACAACAACATTACTTTCTTCATAGTAGTGAAGAATAAACAAGGTAATGCACATCAGTTGCTCAGCATAGCACTTGTCACATTAAATGAATTAAATCAGTGTAACTATTATTTTCATACATACATATATACTCAGAAAATGGGATATTTTTGGTAATTATCATGTCATCAAAGTTTCTTCTACAACAGTAGTTCTCCAAGTATAGATTCAGGGACAGCAGGATTAGCATTTCCTGGGCACTTGTTAGGAATGCAAATTCTCAGCCAGACTTGACCTGCTGAATCAGAAACTCCAAGTGGGGAGACCTAGCAAACTGGGTTTTAATGAGCCCTCCTGGTGACTCTGGTGCACACTGAAGTTTGAGAACCACTGGCATATTTTTAATGGCTTCACAGAATTATTCACCACAATTTACTTACTAGGTCTCTTTTTTTCAGACAGTTAGGCTATTTGCTAGCAGTGTGCGGGAGCGAGCTTGCACAGGCTCACAAGAAGCAACTGTGAACATCTCTTCCCAGCTCTGTTCCACTGGTAGCTTCAAATCAGCCAAGGTGAGAGTTTTTATGCCACAGAAATCAACAAACGCAATAAACCAAGGTTCCTCCCCTTTACTACAGCTTGTTGTTAACTTTTACTGGCATACTACTGGCTATTTCTATTGGTTTTTGTATGATAAACATTATGATAAATAACTCTGCATGTACATCTATTTAACTATCTTTGATTGTCTCCTTAGAAAAATCTCTAGAGATGGAGTTGCTAGATCGAAGAATATGCTCATATTTAAGGTGTTTTGATACAAACTGCCAATTTGGCCTGTCATTTTATACTCCCACTAGCAGAGTAGGAGTGAGTTTATTTTCCTGCACTGGTTGCAATGGACGTTTGAGCTACGGACTGTGGACCCAGGATCCTGCACCATGCCCCAGCCATGCTGAAGAACAGAGCAAGTCCTGACATAACAGAACAACCACTGCCCTCCACCCCATTCTCAGTGCCTCCAGCTCTATGGAGACTACATTTTTTTTTTTTTTTAAGGGAAAGCAAGTTTACTAGAGAAGTAAAGAAACAAAACAATGGCTACTGCATAGGCAGAGCAGCCTGGACTAACTGTTAACGGCTGTGGCATGTGCTCTACACTTGTCTCTCTAGAGTAGGGCTGTCCAATGGCATTTTCTGTGATGATCTGTATCTCTGCTGTCTCAGTTACATACGGCTATTGAACATGTGAAATGTGGCTTGTGTGACTGAGGAACTGAAGCTTTAATTTTATTGAGTTTTAATTTAAACGTGAATAGCCACATGTGGCTAGTGGCTACTGTAACAGACAACACAGCTCCTGGAATTCAGGAGGGACCAGGGCTTATGGTTCTTCCACAACTGATAACCATGGTGACCAGACATCCTGCATTACTGGTATCAGCTCTAATTTCAAATAGTCTGTTCCTACTGATCCATAAACACTAACATATGAAAAGGTAAAAAAAAAATTTTTTTTTTCAGAGATGGGGTCTTGCTCTGTTGCCTAGGCTGGAGTGCAGTGGCTATTCATAAGTACAACCCCACTACTGATCAGCACAGGAGTTTTGACCTGCTCTGTTTCCAACTAGGCTGGTTCCCTGCTCTTTAGGAAACTTGGTGGTCCCCTGCTCCTAGGAGGTCACCTTCTTGATGTCTAGTGCAGACACACAATCAGCATAGTACACTAAAGCCCCAAACTCCCAGGCTCAAGCTATTCTGCCACCTCAGCCTCCTGAGTAGCTGGGACTACAGGCACACACCACCTTGCCCAGAGAAATTTTTTAAATGTCTGGAAATTCTGATATTTTAGAATTTAAATTACATTTCTCAGACTACTCTTTCTACCTGGAATCCTTTATCAGATTAGGTATCTCCCTGGGGATCAGGAAATGATTTCCAGGCTTAGCAGGGAGGACAGAGGTACAGTAACTCAAGAGGTACAGTCTCCCGACAATCACTGCACAGGACTGAGTAACCATCCTGCCTCTGTGCTTTTACTTATGCTGTTCCCTTAGCCCAGGGAACCTCCTTCACTAGGCAATGACACCTATCTAGGAAGCCTTTTCTGATTATTTTTATTTAAAATAATATAAATAAAGGTCTCACTGTCTCTGAAGCCACAAAACATGGCTCATAACATCTAATCTCAAGTGAGAGCCTTGAGCCAACCACTCAGCATCTATTTAACCCCTACTTTAGATAATACTTGAAAAACTAATAACTGGACTTCTTATTCCAAAGCTGAATTGAAATAGCAAATTAGAAAGGGTAAAATGCTCTTAGGGACAGACACACTGGAGGTGACAAGAAGTAAACATCATCTAAGAGTTATGCAGTAAGGGAGAAGATTTAGAAAAAGATAGAACTGATATTAAGACATCTAAAAGGCATCGATTTATAACTCTTAAACTCTGGGGAAGAAGTGAAGAAAGTCATCCTAGGGTTCTAGAATTTAAAGCTTGACAAGATCTTAGAAGTCATCCATACTTTGTAGATGCAGACACTGAAGCACAAAGAAGTGATGTAATTTGCTCAAGATCGCAAAGCTATTTATTTACTGGTAGGGCTGGAACCAAAGTTTCTCTATTGTTCTCATACCAAGACCTAGAAAAGTTACTAATGGATGTTTTACTCCACAATGACACTGAATAGAGGAGGTATTTATAGAGGAAAAATAATAATTCCCCACCCCCCTACACGAAGATATTTTCTCTTATCACTGATGTCAAACTCCGGGAAAGAATACCTCTCCGTAGAGAAACAGGTGTCAAAAGGAAGAATACAACAATAGTAGGCATTTATAGCCTTATGATTAACATGATATGAATAGTGCAACTTGGAAGTGATATAATATGTGAAAGGGCATTCTCTAATTGGGGTAATTAATATCTAAGATGGTATTACAAATGGACTATGTGACCAAAGGCTGTAATAAAAATGAAACCCCCAAACATGTGGCTGTCCATCAAAATGCAAATGACTGATGATATACAAATGATTCCAATGCTCTGCATATCACCAGCCATTTATTTTGGGACTTGAGCCGTGGAGGAAGAATAATACAATTGATCTAAGGCAGTTATGAACCACCACTGATAAATAAATATATATCTTCCAGCTCTATGCAGGAACAGGTATTCAGAACAAGGTGGTTCACATAGACAGACAGCTCTTTAAATGATACCTTGCAATTACATTACAGCCTTCCAGCAGATAATAAACCTTCAATATCTTGAATAATTTAAAATTTTGCAGTGGCATGAAGGTTGAAGGGAAAGAAAATCATACTCTGCTTTAGAGGGGAAAAAATTCTCAGTAAATCAACCGTGGGGATTGATAACCAAGTAGAAAAATGTTTAGTTTTTCATTCCTTCTCCTGATAGGTGAATATTTTGTCTGGCTCAACCTGGTCCCTGATTTTCAAAGTCAAAGTGCCAAGAGTGAATGGTTCTGTGAGAAATAAATGAGGAGAACATAAGGCATTAAATCCTTAGAAGTAGGTCAGGTGTGATGGCTCGCGCCTGTAATCCCAGCACTTTTGGGGGCAGAGGCGGGAGGATCATCTGGGCTCAAGAATTTGAGACCAGCCTGGGCAACACAGTGAGACCTTGTCTCTACTAAAAATTAAAAATTAGCTGGGTGTGGTGGTGCATCCCTGTAGTCCCAGTTACTCAGGTGGCTAAGCAGTCTGGGATGACTGCTTGAGCCCAGGAGTTGGAGGCTGCAGTGGGTTATGATTGCATGACTGTATTTCAGCCTGAATGACAGAGCAAGATCCTATCAAAAAAAAAAAAAATCTTTATAAGTTATTTCTACTATCACATAGGAGGTAAAGGAAGCAATACATAATAGTGTATCACTCTTGATCCAAATAAAACTGAGTTTGGATTCTAACTCTGCCATGAGCTTGCTGTCCAGTTCACACCTTCCTAATCCTAAACAGTTTCATCTCACTGAATCCTGTGAGGTTGGCACTGTTGTATATCACCAGACAATGCCAGACAACAATGCCAACCTCACAGGACTCAGTGAGATCATAAATGAACAGATCTGGGCACATATTAACTGCCAATAAATGGTGATATTTATTATTGTTCTCATATATTATTATTAATGATGGTTTAAGTTTGGGGTCTTCAATGTGGAACTAGAAAGGAGGATGAAGGAAAAAGAAGGGATGAGAGAACCCAGAATTTCTTAGCAAGAAATGTTACGGTATCAAGGTTGATGGATGCTCTGAGCCAGGCACTGTTCTGAGCTCTCTACACAAAATATCTCAATTAATCTGGAAAACTCTGAGAAAGTAGCCCAATTTTACTCAGTCAGCCACAGAGAGGTTAAGTACTAGCTCAAGGTCACTCTGCTGTCTGACAAAGTTTGTGTTCTAAGAACACAAGGATTCAAAGCCCAAACAACTTAAGATTTAAATCTTGCATTTAGCTTCTTTTTAAAATAAAATTTTGCCCAAGTGTGATTTACACTATTATAAAAGCAGTACTACCTATAGGAGAGTTGCTAGTCATAACATTTCATTCATGGTACTACCAAGGCGGCTTTTGTAATTAAGTTAGCTATAGACACAGCATATTGAAGTATGTCCGAAAAAGTTGTCATGGGATGAAACGCCTTTGTTAGATGACTAAAAATGCTGTTCAGTCCTGCTGAAAGTATGTACTAGATGTGCTGTGTTAGCAATTAGCTAAAATGTTAAGACAGGGCAGAAACTTGAGTGCACTAGTCAAGAAATGTACTTGAGAATGAGCTTTGGCTCATATTTTCCATACAGCCATTATGGAAAACAGTATGGAGGCTCCTCAAAAAGTTAAAAACAGAACTACCATATGATCCAGCAATCTCATTTCTGGATATATATCCAAAAAGAATAAAATCACTTTCCTTAAGAGATATCTGTACTGCCATGTTCACTGCAGTGCTATTCCCAATAGCCAAGATATGAAAACAACATAAATGTCCATCAAGAGATGAACAAAGAAAGTGTGGTATATGTGTATATAACACACACACACATATACACATGATTATTCAGCCTTACAAAAGAAGGAAATACCAGGCATGGTGGCTCATGCCTGTAATTCCGGGCACTTTGTGGATTGCTTGAGCCCAAGAGTTCAAGACCAGCCTGGGCAACATGGTGAAATCCTGGCTCAACAAGGAAAAAATAAAAATAAAAAAAAAATTAGCCAGGTGTGGTGGTGCACACCTGTAGTCCCAGGCACTTTGGGCAGCTGAGGTGGGTGAATTGCTTGAGCCCAGGAGTTCAAGACCAGCCTGGGCAACATGGTGAAAACCTGGCCCTACAAAAAATACAAAAAGAAAATTAGCCAGGTGTGGTGGTGCATGCCTCCTAAGGTGCTACTTAGGAGGCTGAGGTGGGAGGATTGCTGGAGCCCAGAGAGGTCAAGGCTGCAGTGCACCATGACTGGGCCACTGCACTCCAGCCTGGGCAACAGAGTGAAACTCTGTCTCAAAAAAAAGAAACAAAAAAAAAAAAAAAAAAAGGAGGAAATTCTGCCTCTTGTGACAACCTAAATGAACTTGGAGGACATTATGCTAAGTGAAATAGGTCAGACACAGAAAGGTAAATACTGCATGATCTCACTCATATGAGGAATCTAAAAAAGTTGAACTCATAGTAACAGAGCAGAATGGTGATCTCCAGGGGCTCAGGGTGGGGGAAATAGGGAGATGTGGGTCAAAGGGTACAAACTTTCAGTTATAAGATAAGTTCTGGAGACCTAATGTGCAGCATGGTGAATATAGTTAATAATAATGTATTATGCACTTGAAGTTTGCTAAAAAAATAGATCTTAAATATTCTCACCACAAAAAAGGTAGTATGGGAGGTGATGAACACATTAATTAGCTTGATTGTGGTAATGACTTCACAGTGTATACATATATTAGATCATCACATTGCATATACACAATTATACACAATTTTCGCTTGTCAATTATCCCTCAATCATATGCAGGGGTCGCGGGGAGGATGAGTTTTGACGCATCCTTGGCTCATGATATTATGTCAGCAAAGGAACAAAAAAGGACCCCACTAGACTGTCCATACCCGCTGCTGGCAGATGTGCCTTCTGAGTACGTGGACGGTCATGCCACTGCAGCATGCCCACTGGGGACAGCCTGGACTAGGTGGGGGCTATGACTGTGGGCCTGATTTGTGAAGGGGTCTGGCACCTTGTCAGGGCTATGCCTGGCCAGCAACAGGTGCTCCCTGAAGGTGGAGCAGGACTTGTCATTAACCAGCTGTATGACTTTAGGAAGTCCCTAAACATATATTCTCATCTCCAAAATGTACAGGTTGGGTGAAGATTCCTGAAAACTGTGGAGAAATTCCCTGAACTCTGAAGTCATGCTGCTTGGGAACACTTGGCTTTCTACCATCAGTGGAAAGCCCTGATTTCTTTTAGATTTAAAAATAGACTTTGCATGTGGGTAACTTGCAAACACCTGAACTTGAGGTTTTGCACATGGAGGGCATGCTAAGAGATAGGATACGTAGGAGTGTAGAAGAAATATTTAAAAATAAAGGTTGAAATGTGAATAGAAGTGGAGTATTTGTTTTTGAACTCACTCTACTACCACCTTTTTTAGAAATTTATTTTGCAGTCGAAGGAACTTGGGGACTGGGATACAAACAGGGTCTTCTAAAACCTGGAGGGAGTCATGGGAAGAGCAGGGCAGATACAGACCCCATTGATGAACCCTGCAAGGAGCATGATTCTAATTCAATATGAGGAAACACTTTCCTAAGCGCTGCCTAGTTAATCATGACACAGCAGGACAAACACACACAGAAGCACAGAAGTAGTCAACAGGATCAGCGACCTGGCCTCAAACGATACTTGCAGCAAACCCAAGCCAGTGAGTACTCTGAACTGAAGGAACTAAGACTTGGGCTGTCCTGATTTCAGCTTTCCTATGTCCAAAGCCACAAAGATATGAGAAATGGGCTCATATGGAGGAAGTATTTTGAGGGCAAAATATTCATGGGTGAGTTTTATATGTCCCAAGAAAGGCCAGAAATCCACGTGCTGGAGAGCAGAGCTTTTTAACCAGGTACCCTGAGGTTGGGGGAGATGTGATCTACCCCCAGAACTGATGGCACCAGGCAACAGAAAAAGGAAATTTCTGACTGAGGACCAGGCAGGGCCTCAGCACATTCTTCTATAAAATATTTTTTTATTGGACATTTCAGGAGGAATTTATTCCATGCCAGGTGAATTTAGAGTTATGGGCTTGGTTGAGGCCTCAAACAGGTGATTATGGTAATTTAGAGAGAAAGTACTAAGCCATTTCTGTCACAAGGCCGGCCCAACCTGAAAATAATAGTGCCTCCTTGTATTTATAGAGTGCTGAATACTTTCCAAAGTGCTTTCCCATCTATTATCTCATTTGATCCTTACAATGGGCCAGAGATGTCAGCTGTGTCCCCGCCACGGGGCTTTGAAGGAGAGCTTTCCCCTCTCTAGGTGTCAGTTTCCCTACCGAAAAGTGAGAGGACTGTGCTCATCGCTCGGTATTTGTTCTCATCAAATATTCCTTGAGCGCTCCTACCACCAGCACTAACATCTGAAGGCAGAGTTTCTCAGCTCAAGGTCTCTGAACCAGCTGCATCATAATCCTCAGAAAGCTGGTTACAACACAGATTCCTGGACTCCACTAGGACTGAGGACCTGGATACTCACAGGGCCCTGGGAATCTGCATGTTAAACATTCTTGCCAGCTGATTCTTATGCACACCAAAATTTGAGAACCTCTGCTCTCATATGTCATAACTCCTCAGCTTTGAGATCTTGTCACATAAAACATACGTGGCAACTGAAAAAAATCCTGAAGAAGTATAAAATTTTGATGAGTGGGGAGAAAACAGTCTAGTGTTGGCGGAGTGTCTCTGATCATCCAGATAATCACAGCCTCTCAAGGATATAATTAGTGCCCTCAAAATTCGAATATATGACTGTTTAATAATTTAAGTGAGATCATCAGGATTAATGAATAGCAGCTGAAATTAAATGTGAGCCCATAAATCCACACAGGTCTGTTATACCAAGGCAATTATGTAGGACAAGACATCCTGGAAAACAGGGGTCTGGCCAAGGCTGAAGGCATCTCAACTTACATCTCCCATGACCCCTGGTATACGTTCAAAGACATCGCTACCCAAATCTATCACAAAGCACACTTAGCGACCTGCCATGACTATAATCCTGTGTTTTCCAAAAGTCTGAAAAGCTTTTCAACTCTATCAAAATAATCTGAGATGTCTGTTAAGAATGCAGATTCCCAAGGCCTACCCTAGAACCACGGCATCAGAACCTCTATGGGTGCACCCTGGTAACCTGCATTTAACAAGCTCCTCAGTCATGCTGATAAGGATATGAGTTAAGAGCCATCACTTGAACCCAGATGACCTAGAGACCACCAGGGTATACTCCAGGTTTGGGATGTCTGCTTTGAGGGTCACTTTTTTCTTGGTCACCAGACTAGAAAGTTCTGCTCAGGGTTCTCTCCTGTGGAAATCAGCACCCTGTTGTAGGTCCTCGTGGCACTGTTTAGCTCATTAATCTCGCATTTTTAATTTCATCTCATTCCAATAATGAGACTTTGAGGTAGATGGGGTAGCTCAGCGTTTCAGTTAACAGTAATAATAACAAGCAACACCATAACAACAGCATCATTAACAAGGAATGACAGCCATGTGCCTGGCCCTGCCACAGTGCAGTACCTCACTCAATCCTCACCCAACCCACAAAAGGGAAGACAGTAGTTAGGACTTTGGGGTTAGAAGTGACAAAATCAACTCCAAAGAGTTTACACAATAAGAGAATGTACTGGCTCACGGGATGAGGAAAAGACAGGGTGGAACTGGTCTGAAGCACATCTGGACTTAGGACCCAGCCATCACAAGGATTGGGTGGGAGGTGAGAAGCAGTTCTCCAAACTGACTACTTTCTCCATCTCCCTGAAGCTAAAAGGGGGAACAGGGTTTTGTGTCTACTACAAAAAATATTCAGTGTCACTCCGCTCAGGAAGAAGGTCTATTTATAGGTCATTTTCATTCCTTCATGAGTTCAAGTTCTGTCATATGGCAGCAGAATGTGTATGCTGGGAAAGGTAAGGGCTAGTCTTTCCTCCTGCCTGAACAAATCTGCTGGCCGGTGTGGAGGCGCTGGGAAGGTAATTGTTAGTTTGAGTTTTCTATTAACAGAGACTGGAGTTAGGTTATTATTTAGAATATTCTAAACCGTAAGTTCTGGCAGCATACAGGAAAAAAAAAAAACAATTTCTGAGAAGACTGGACAGAAAGCATAGCCTTATAATTCCACTTGCTTTCACCTTCACTGCAGATTATTAGCAATGCCCAATAAATCTCATTCATTAACAAGCCCAGGAGTGGAGGACAAATAGGAGACGACAGGAAGTTATTGGTTATTTTGAGGTTCCTGGTTGCTTATAAATAAAGTGGGCATCTCTGAAGAGGTCTGCTTTTATAAAGCAAACAAATAAAATAATTTTATTATTCTAGGAGGAATGAGCATTTTGGTCTTTTAGGCTAAGGAACTGAGTGAACATGAGGATCCCCAAAGGTTGGAAAAGGCAGCCTGCATCTGTGAATACTTTACAGGAACTGACATCACTAAATCACACGAGAGAAAGGGATGTTACTCTGGCCTTAACACATGTCGATTTCTTTGTTCCGTATAATGATGTGAAAATTCCATTTTCATGAGATTTCTGTATTTGAGACAGTAAAACAAGAGAAAAAGAGGGAAAAAAGAAATTAAACTTTTAATACCCATGAACACTGTACTAATATACAGTGCTGCAATTTTCTTTTTTTTTTTTAAAAAAAACTGGAATAAATGATATATAAATGTGTATATTTGGCCTTCTTGATCCTCAGAGCTGTCAAGTATCGCCTATTTTTAGCTATGAAAATTGGTAGCATTTTAAGCCTCTGATGTAAACAGCTCTAAAGGTGCCTCCAGATTCAAATCAAAACAAAATTGACTCTGGAGTTGTGGTTGTTTGATAAAGATGTGCTTGAAAGCTTCAGGGGCTGGAAGTTCTATAAGGAAATTGGGAAGAATCCCTGAAGTATCTGTGTTTCCAGTGGGTTCACTTGGAGGCTGCCCATGGGTTGGGTGTCAGGCAGTAGGTTAGAACTAATGCCCACTTTTTGGCCAATGTGCTTCATTTGCCTGCTAGACCAACATATTTAGAGGATTTATAATAAATGAAAACAGCAGAACATACCTATTAGACATATAAAGATGTACCAATGGTCATGATGGAGCATTTCATATCTCTATTTAAAAGTTTCCGTTGTTTTATTTAGGAGGTAGGGGCACACAGAGAAGGGGAATCTCTTGGATTTTGGTTTGAATGCTCTACTAAACGTGAATTTTCCCTTTAGGCAACTGTTGTCTACAAAGAGGCTTCCTATAAAGTGAGATATAATGTGTTGAAGTCACTTTACAACAGCGTCTGGCACATAGTGCTATATAGGTGCTGTGTCACATTATTATTATTGCTATTACTGCTTTTTTCCCCTCTGCAGTGCAGGCAAATGAGCACTTTCAGCTCCCCACTTACTGAGCTTGAGAATGTGAATGACGTGAATAGGACTTAGCTGGTGTGCACTTGACGAGGTTAGTATTAAGGAACCTATTGGGTTGGTGCAAAAGTAACTGTGGCGTTTCCTATGAAAGGTAATGCAAAAATCGTAATTGCTTTTGTACCAACCTAATAGTTTTATTTCAGATCTCATCTCCCTTCAAACCCTGAGTAAATAAGAATTCACATCAGACCTCAGCTGGTGGGAAGGCCCAGGAGCTTTCTGAAGAAAGACTATGACAGAAGGGGGTAGCTCCTCTGCCCTCTCCCTGGGGACATAATCGAAGGATCCCCAACTTTGTGTTCCATTGGTTTTTACTCACCCCTACTATGTTTTTAAGGAAACACTAAAACAATAGTAGAAAAGGCTACACTTTAATCCTCATAAGAAAATCAGGAGATATCTGTGATTTACCACACTGTTGCTGCACCAAGTTTTTAAAATGTAGAAGGTTCACCCGCATCAATAGAAGCATCACCTTTCTGAAAATATAATGCAGCTATTTTCCACTACAGAAACAATTCTTTCCCAGACATCGAAGCTTTTGATGCTTCAGATGCAATCTGAGTGATTGATTTGACTTTTTTTTTTTTTTTTTGCTTTCTCAGTAAGTCATTTATACAGTGCTTAATTCACGAAATCCTGGGTTTTCTTTTTAAAAAGATGCACAAAATATTCCACAGATATATTGACTCTTGCATCCTGTGTTTCTACCAGATATCCACCAAATGGTTTATAGATTTCCCTTATTATAAACTAATTGATATTCTGTAACCGTTTTAATCTTCTTAGCTGTTCTCTCCTTTGGAGTCTGAGGGAGAAGCGTTTAGGATGTCAAAGATATGAAAGGAGAAGAGAATCAAGAAAGCCTGTGGATTTCCTCAGTTGGTAAGACACCCTGGAGACTGATACTTGAAATGTGGAATTCTTAAGATTACTGAGCCCATTGTGGGGAAGATCAATCCCTTCTGTCAATGTGATTCCCAATGAGGAGATGATTATGAGGGCAGGTAAGCAGCTGAGGCCACCTCCCCGCCATCCCTCCAAGCCTCAGCTTCATCATCTGGAACAGAAGTCACTTCCCCTGCCTTGTACTTTCGTAGCGAGAAAACTATTTTGCCTCTAGGGAGGTTGTGGAGGTGAGGCCGGATGGGTGGAAGTAAAAATGGTCACTGTGCCTGCACAGCTGGCTTTATCTGTCCTCCTTGTGCCATGCTTATTGGCACAGACCCTGTCCTATCAGCGAGGCCATGGTTCCAAACCTGCTAAACCTGTCCGTGGGTCAGTCAGTTCAGAAGGAAAGGTGTACAAAGAGTTTCATGTTGTGTTCTCTGGATCAGCCTCTACAACAATACAGCTGATATTCTGGTCTTGCTTGACTCCTGTTTCTGTGTCCCCATTGTCTCAAAGAAGAAGAGATGGGTAGTCATTTCATAATGACAAGGGGAAGGGATTGTAAAAAGGTAAGTGAAAGAAATCAGGATGCAAAGTTATATATGATTGAATGTACTCCATAAATGTCCACAAAAAGGGAGTACATGTAGATTCCTACTATGGAATATTATCTAGCTATTAGAAGACAAATGAGTTTGCTCTGTTTCTATTACTGACCTGAAGGACGGCTGTGATACATTGACAGAAAAAAAAAGTTGTAGCTTTCTGCCCATGGACGCCACTGAGGAAGCATCATCAAAGTCTCTCTTCCCACTGATATCATGTTTAAGTCAGAGTCTCCTAAAGAGCCCGAGCAGCTGCGGAAGCTCTTCACTGGAGGGTTGAGCTTTGAAACAACTGATGAGAGCCTGAGGAGCCATTTTGAGCAGTGGGAAATGCTCATCGACTGTGTGGTAAGGAAAGATCCAAGCACCAAGTGCTCCAGGGGCTTTGGGTTTGTCACCTATGCCACTGTGGAGGAAGTGGATGCAGTCACGAGTGCAAAGCCATACAAGGTGGAGGGAAGAGTTGTGAAACCAAAGAGACCCATCTCAAGAGGAGATTCTCAAAGACCAGGTGCCTACTTAACTATGAAGAAGATATTTGCTGGTAGCATTAAAGAAGACACCGAAGAACATCACCTGAGAAATTATTTTGAATGGCATGGAAAAACTGAAGAGACTGAAATCATGACTGACCGAGGTGGTAGCAGGAAAAGGGGCTTTGCTTTTGTGACCTTTGATGACCATGGCTCCGTGGATAAGACTGTCTTTCAGAAATACCACACTGTGAGTGGCACAGCTGTGAAGGTAAGAAAGTCCTGTCAAAGGAAGAGATAGCTAGTGCTTCATCAACCAAAGAGGTCAGAGTGGCTCTGGAAACTTTGGTGGTGGTCATGGAGGTGGTGTCAGTGGGAATGAAAACTTGGTTGTGGATGAAACTTCAGTGGTCATGGTGGCTTCGGTGGCAGTGGGGATCACTATAATGGATTTGTTAATGATGGAAGCAATTCTGGAGGTGATGGAATCTACAATGATTTTGGCAATTATAACTGTCTTCAAATTTTGGACTCATGAACAGAGGAAACTTTGGAGGCAGAAGCTCTGACCCCTATGGTGATGGAGGCCAATACTTTGCCAAACCATGAAACCAAGGTGGCTATGGTGTTTCCAGTACCAGCAGTAGCTGTGGCAGTGGTGGAAGATTTTAATTACTGCCAGAAAACAAAGCTTAGTAGGAGAGGAGAGCCAGAGAAGTGACAGGGAATATACAGGTTATATTAGATTTGTGAACTCAGCCAAACACAGTGGTGGCAAGGCCGAGTTGCTACAAAGAAGACATGTTTTAGACAAATACTCATGTGTATGGGCAAAAAACATATTTGTGACTAACTGTATAACAGGTTATTTTAGTCTCTGTTCTGTGGAAAGTATAAAGCATTCCAACAAAGGGTTTTAATGTCGACTGGTTTTTTTTGCACCATGCAGTTGATTGCTAAATGCAGTAGTCTGATCATGATACTGAATAAATGTGTCTTTAAAAAAATAGTTATAAAGTAATGTGTACAGTATGATCCCATTCAAAGAGGGAGAAAAAGCATGTAAAGCTTAGGAGTAAAAGTTCTGGAATCAGAATGGATGATTTTAAATCAAATCTCTGCCTTTTTGAGCTAAGTACACATCAGCAACTTACTTAACCTGTGTTCCAGTTTTATCCTTGGTAAAATGGGGACAAAAATATTAAATTTATAAGTAGAAAAAAGAGGTCTGATATCATTGAGGCTAGTATGGTTTTCACATTGGGTATGACAGAACCTATCATAGTGCTGTGATAATAAATGAGTGAATGCACCTAGCACATAGTAGAAGCTCAATAAATATGAGTTCTTATTACATGTTGTTACATATTAGTATGATTATGCAGAATGGTCTGGGATGATACATACCAGACTGCAAACATGAATTTCCTCAGTGGGGTGGGACTGGAAGGGAATTGGCAGGGTATGAAAAAGAAAAGAGAAATGATAAAAAAACACTAAGAATAAAAAGAAAATTTACAAATGGCAGATAAGCATACAAACAGATGCTCTATATCATGTCATTAGAAAATTCAGTGAAAATAAAAGTGAGATACCACCTTGCAGCTATTAGAATGGCAAAATCCAAAACACTGACTGGCGAGGAGGTGGAACAGCAGGAACTCTCATTCACTGCTGGTGGAAATGCAAAATGGTATAGCCACTTTGGAAGACAATTTGGCAGTTTCTTATAAAACTACACATACTCTTACCAAATGATCCAGCAATCACACTTCTTGGTATTTACCTAAGTGAACTGAAAACTTATGTCCACATAAAATCCTGTACACAAATGTTCATAGTAGTTTTACTAATATTTGCCAAAACTTAGAAGCACCAAGATGTTCTTCAGTAGGTGAATGGATAAACAAACTGTGGTATAGCCAAACAATGGAACATTATTCAGCACTAAAAAAAAAATGAGCTATCAAGCCATAAAAAGACATGGAAGAAACTTAAGTATGTATTAGTGAGTGAAAAAGCCAATCTGAAAAGGTTATATACTGTATGATTCCAACTACATGACATTCTGAAAAAGTAAAACTACAGCGACAGTAAAATGATTGGTGGTTGCCAAGAGTTAGGGAAAGGGAAGGGTGAAGAGGTAGAGTACAGAGGATGTTTAGGGCAGTGAAACTACTCTGTAGGATGCTATAATGATAGGTATATGCTATTATATACTTGTCCAAATCCATAGAATGTACAACACCAGAGTGAACCCTGTTATGAACTATGGATTTTAGGAGAAAATGATGTATTAATGTAGGTTCAGTGATTGCAACAAAGGTAACCACTATGGTATGAGATTTTGATAGTGGGAAACTCTCTGTACTTTCAGGTGAGATTGGGTATGTTCAGGGTAGTATGGCCACAGACCTACCTACTTTTAACTCAATTTTGTTGTGAACCTAAGCTGTTCTAAAAAATAAAGTCTATTAAAAGAAAAACCACTAGGGGAAAAAGCCTAAATATTAATAATAATTGCCTCCAGGTGATAAGGTCATGGATGGCTCTTCCTGCACTTCCCACATTTTCTCCTCGACTCCCAGCCTGCACTTGTCCTAATCTTTCTGCCTAGAACATTCTTCCCTTCCCTAACCCTAAGAAGTAATATCTACAACCCTTTTGATTAAATTTCACTGGAATTTTCTCTAAGAAGTCTGCCCTGTTGTCCTCTGTACTCTACATTGCCTGGCCTTTCGTCAGGTGGCACGTATTTCAAAGTCTCACAGCCTTACAATTGCCCCTTACCTCCTCTCTGCCTACTGGAGCTGTGGAGGGAAGCCTATTTGATTCCTCATATCATAGCACAAAGTACAGTGTCTGGCCCAGAGTCATGTCATGAATACTGCTGAATACATGAATACGAATTACTTTGATAAATCAGAGCAGACATATAGAAAAACAAAATAAGCAACAAAAAACTCAAAAAAGTGAAAGAGCCCAAGCAATAAAATGTAGGTGAGAAATGGCCACTCCAACAAGTTGTGGTGGTATCAGAAGCAAACTAAGGCTGCCAGAGAGAAGACGAGAAATGGAGAATAGATGCTTATCAGGCAGTGTCAAGAGTGATGTGTTGAAATGCAAAGAGAGGCGGGGCAAAATGGATTTCCGTGATGTGTTCCCATGACTGACATGGTATTAGAGTGCAGGGAAGAGTTAATAAGTCCGTCGTAGGAAGAGGACTACTGATCCTGGCCTCATGGGCAAGGTGAGCTCACTACCATGTGAGTTAATGGGCCCAGTATTGTCCATACTCCTTCCAGCACCAGTCATTGCCAGTGACCTATCAACAGCTCAGCAAACACCTGCTAAGAGGTTCTATTGGGAACCATTCCCTACGTTTGTTTGTAGAAAGGGAATTGAGCTGGAGAAAAGACTGTCGATGAGATCATACCATAGCCTGTCACTTTTGTACCATATCATTCCAGGCAGCCTCTAGTTAATCCAAACACAGTAATTCTTTCCATTACCACATATCTAATTTTTGTGGAAAAACAACACTGTTTGAAAATGGAAAGGCTAAGGAGAACAGGAAATAAAAACAAACAAGTGAACAAGACCTCTCCTGTTTTTCCTAATAAAAACATGCCACCCAGGCAGTACAACCCAGGGACAGGTCTGCCAGCCTATAACCCCATCTTTCCCTTCCACATGTGCAAAAATACCTCAATGTCCTCCTAATCCTTGAGCAAAGCTCATGCGTTTGAAGAGCTTTTGGAGACCCCTGGCAAACTGTAGTGTTCTATTTGTAAGCAGGGCCAGGATTATTCTGGTGTCAGCGTCTGCTTCCACTCTAGTCCCTGATGCTGCCGGCACAAAGCTCTGGATCTTATTTCGAGAATTCATTTGCTCCAATTTTGTCTCCTACCCGAGGTCTCGACCCTTAGCTGAATTACAATTAGTTGCCCTGAGGATCCTGGAGGAGATTCATTTCAGAGGAAAATGCCTTCTGCTAGGCAATGCCAATCTAGCTTGTAGTTAGCATCTGTGAATTTCAGCTCTGAGAACAGTCTCTGCTAACACAGCCCAGAGAAATCTGTCTTGTAGGATGGTCCATATTTGCCATGTTTTAGACAGGCCTCTCCATAATTCTGAAATTGTTTCTCCCAAATCTCATTTTTAAAACAGTCACTGCTGAGTAAGTTTTCCTCCAAAGCCGCCTTGAAAATTTCTTCTTGAAACAAGAATAATGATTGCTTTTCTGAAAAATGCAGTTGCAAAACATGACAGCTGAGGTGCAAGACAGGGGCGTGAGGTGGGAGTCCTCCTCTGGGCTGGGTGCTTGATTGGTTGAGCAAAAGGGGCAGTGATTGGGGGTCTCGGTTTTCATTCTCATCTGTGAAATGGGACAGTATTATTTTTCTTCTCTTTTTAGGATTTGGGAATGGTACTACATTGAATTAATATTTTTGCTCTCTGGAGAAACAGATGCACTTAAAGAATGACCTTCTTATGAAGTGGTCATATCTTTTCTCAGTCAAGATTGTTACACTTTTTGTGGGGGAGAGGGGTTATTCTGTTATCTTTACCACTGGGTACAACACTAAGGAAACTGGGATATTTAGAGGTGCAAACCATTATAGGTTAGGACTAACATGTTTGACAATGAATTCTTTTTAGCAAAAAGTGTGCACTTTAGTACAATGGGAAAGTAATTTATTAAGAGGTGCCCTTGAAAATAGAAAGGAATAATGCATTTCTACAGATGTGTCACTTAACTAGCCGAGGTGAAGAGGCACAAGGCTGCACTGAGGCCCAGATATGGGGTCTTGTCCCTCTTCTGCAACCAGCTAGCTGTGTGCTCCTGGTTAAATCTGCCTACTGCTCCAGGCCTTGCGCTTCCCATCTGTAAAATGAGCAGGCTGTGTTACATAGTGGTTTTCACATATTTTTTTAGCAGTGGAACTCCCCTTAGTAAACACTTTTTCAGAAAGTAAATACAGACCATGCCAGAAGAGGTCCCTGAACCCCACTTGTGCCTATGAGGTTCTCCATACTCTCACAGCGTTTCCTGAGACTTCTCTGAGGCCTCTGCTGCTTTAAGGAGCAGGCACAAAGTCACTGGCCTAGATGATCTTGAAATTCTTTTCTAACTGAACAAGGAGAGATGCTTGTTTTGAATCTGGCTGATGTCTGGTTTATTCCATCTCTGGAGGATGGATGCCCTGTGATGCCCAGAGGAGGATCCTGCTAAGTGTTGCAAGCCCAACCCCAGGGCAGCTGATACTTCAGAAAAACAGGTTACAGGGACCTGAGCCTGAAAACACAGACGTGGGCCAGCACCAGTCCCTGCAGAAACTGCAGTGTCTTCCACAGCCACATCTGTCTTGCTGGCTGAAGATGGCCCTGCTGCTGGTGATGGTTTTCTGTATGCGTGGGTAGCTACCATACATTTCTTCCCTCCCTCTTCATACGTCTATTCACTCATTCACAAATATTTATTAATCACCTCCTTCTAGACTACAAGTGGTCTAGTGGGGGAAGACTGACAATGAATAAACAGCTCAACAAATAGCTACGTAACTGCGCATGCAGCATGGTGAATAATGGTAGTGGTGGGGCCTAAATGACGATGGGATGAGGGCGGCCAGCCGTTGGAAGAGCTGGGAAGAGGGCGTTCAAGCAAAGGAAGAGCACAGGATCCCGAGGCAGGACAGAGCATGGTGTGTGCTGTGCTCCAGGACAGAGAGCCCTGCTATGGCTGGGTCTTTGCAGGGAGAGAGCAAGTGCAGCCCTCACTACCACTGCTGTGGCCCTGAGAAAGAGTGCAACAAGGAGCCTGCTCTGAACAGGCAGCCCCTACTTGAGGGAAGGCCAGGTGTTTGTCCTCAGGTGGCGGAGGCTGTTTATGCTGCAGAAAATCAATTAATCACCTGAGCAATTTGCTCATTTTTTTCCCTTTCTACTGCCCAGCTGTGAGCCCTTGGTCTGTGGGTGGCAGCCCATGCTGGGAGAAAGATGAGGTTGGGAGAGGAGACTGGGAAAGGGAAAGCAGAAGAGAGGGAGCAAGACGCAGTAGTGGAGCCAGGGCCTGGGTGCTGAGGCCATAGGCCCAGGGGTGCCACTCCATGGCCTGTGATTTTGGGCGAATTACTTAGCCCGGGCTCCTCATCTGAGACAAGGGACCCCAAGGCTTCCCTCAGAGTCTGCTGTCAAGAATAAATGACAGAATACATGGGCCTGGCATAATGAGCTTCTCCCAAAAATGGGGGCTGCTATTATAAAGAGGGGGGTGAAGGGACAAGGAGATAATTTAGGCAGAGGATGAGACCAGAGACCATTTGCCCAGTGTTTTACAGTTTGCAAAAACCTTCTTCCCTATAGAAAGGAAAGATATGCCTACACCCATACATCCATCCTGTGCATGCTCCTCTGTACATTCATCCCTGACTCCCCTTCCTGCACACCAATCATAAGTAATGTCAACAACAGAAATGATACTAAGCTCAGATGTCTATTTTTAATGTTCGCTCTGTGTCAGGCACTGTCCTAAGCACTTGATAGACCTCTATTAACTCATTTGAGAATCACAGCCACCTAACAGGTCGTAGGTACTATTGTGATCCCGTTTTATAGATGAAGGAACTAAAGCTCAGAGAGGTGAAGTGACTGGGTCAAGGTCACAGACAGTATGTGGCAGGGTCAGGATCAGAGACAGCCATTGCCAGGCTCTCTGTCCAACAGCTGGACAAGGAAGGCACACCCCCACCGTCAGTGAGCTCACAGGCCTTGCTCTGTGGATATCGATAAATCTCATATAGTGTGCTGGAGGCTTACTGTCAGTACTTCCAGGGTGGAAGTACTAAGAAAACTGAAGAACAGAACTCTGATCATTCATCAAACATGTATTAAGCACCTACTGTATGCCTAAGGAGCTGGGGATCAATGGTGAACAAGACTAATGTGGTGATCCCTGAAATCAGAATAGACAGTCTAGTAGGGGAGACACACAACACACCAGTGTTCACACAAATACGTATTTTAATTCCACCTGTGATAAGTGATAAGAGAAAGGAAGGAAATGTAAAGGGTAGCATGAGAATGAGTATATGTCAAGAGTTAGGGAAGACTTTAGAGATAGGGTAAGAACTGAGTTAAATGTCTACACACACACACACACTCTCTCTCTCTCTCTCTCTCTCTGAGGCCTCTGTATTAAAGGCATGTAATTACGAGTGTGGTATTAAAATGGGGTGATGGGCAGGTGAGCTGCTCCTGAAACTGTCAGCTGCAATTATTCTGGAGTGCACGCATACTCCTTCTCTTCACTGCTTATTAGTGCCTCTGCAGGAAGGTGAGAAGAGGAAAGGGTTTCTCTTGATTTTGCTGCAATTGGTGAAAGCTTTAATGCAAAGAATAAGCTAGAGGCCACTGGATGAAGGGCAATTTCTTCTTGGATTTCACTTTTAGCCCTATCTCTGCATCCCAAGATGGAGAGTTATTCCACAGAGTGAGACTCACAGCGAAGAGGCTCCATATGTAGCTAAGATCACATGCTTGGGGCCAGACAGACAGGTCACCACATTATTATCTGAGAGCTATGTGACCAAAAGTAAGTCACTTAACTTCTCTGAGTCTCAGTTTTCTCATCTGTAAAACGGTGTGGCAGACACTGCAATCCCAGGTGGGCTTACTTGACATCTCCAATCCATTTCTCCCATTCCTAACTCACCAAAGAGGCCACAAACAACAACACTCACATTCCCTGCCTCCTTTGCAGAGAGTGGTGCCCAGAAGTCAGAGATCTGGCTGAGAGTCTACAGGACACTTTCCAGAATTAGAAGGCAAAGCCTTGACAGGTGAAGGCTTTGTGCCCTTTGTTCTCCATCCTTCTTCCTGCCTGAAAGGGAGACTTGCCAGAGGTACCATTTTGTGACCATGAGGATGAGGAAGCAGAAAGAAAGAAATAGCCTGGTTCTTGGATGACAGCCCTAAGTAGCCAGTTGTACCGGTCCTGGGTCTCTTGTTACACAATATTTAATAAATAGATAGAGAGAGACAGATAAGTGGATGAATCCTTACACTTCTTTGAGCTATGTTTGTCAAGTTTTCTGTTTTCTTTTTTTCTTTCAGTTAATGCATTTCTAAATGGATACACGGGGGATAAAAATAGCAGCCACTTCATGAGTTGTGAGGATTAAATAAGAGAATGTGTGCACACTGCAGGGTCCAGGCATTCAGCCAATGATAGCCTATATGTTGACGCTGCTAAAGAAGGGAAAACCTGCCATCCCTTTGGTTAGTCGCCAGATGAAGTGCAGTGGGAAGGAGGCTGGGCGGGTCAGATCCTACCTCGATCACTGAAGTCGTCGACCAGCACAATCTCAGCGACCAGCTCTGGGGGAGAGCGATTGAGCACACTGTGGACGGTGCGGAGGAGGGAGGACCAGCCCTCGTTGTGGAAAGGGATGATGATGCTTGTGTTGGGAAGTGTCTCCAGGTAGCGCTTGCTGTTGCAGCTAGAGGGAAACACAAAGGGAGGCAGAGGGCAGGGTCAGCTCTCATCCTGCCAAGAGAACTCAGGCACAGGCTTTGGCTAACTACAAATCCCACTTCCTCTCCAGACTTTAGGGAATGAGTTAAATACAGGGAGACCTTGGTAACACAGAAACTTCTACATCATGTCCCGAAGTCCTACCTCCAATGTCTGCATGTATAGCACCCAGAGATATGTATAAAATACCTCCCAGACTTTGAATAGTCATGATTTCACGTGGAGGACAGCCCTTCAGTAACACTCTGGCCTCTCTGTCCGGCTGTGATATTATGATTTATAACAAGAACTATAGACTTTGGTCTTTGTCCCTGGTTCCTGGCACAGAGCTTCTAAAACGTGTCATTTCTTAAGCAATAGGGGAGCTAGGAAAATCTTACGTTCTAATATTTCGTCTTTGACCCCAGTTCCTGACACAGAGCTCCTAAGCCTCTTGGCATTTTCTGAGTGATAGAGGCATCTTTTGTTCTCATGAGGTGACTCCTGATGGGCTTCAGGAGGCGGGTTGGTCACCAGAAAGAACATGCCATGATTAGAAGCTTGGAACTTTCAGCCCCAACCTACCATCCTCCAGGAAGGGGACAGGAGCTGGAGATTGTGATGATAATCTATCATGCCTGTGTGATGAGGCCTCCGCAAGAATGTGGGCGGTCCTTCCCACAGACCCAGCCCTATGCAACTCTTCATCTGGCTGTTCATTTGTATCCTTTCTAAAATCCTTCACAATAAACTGGTAAACGTGTTCCACTGAGTTCTGTGAGCCACTCAGGCAGATAATCAAATCCAAGGAGGGGGTTATTGGAACCACCAATTTATAGCCAGCCGGTCAGAATTATCTGAGGCCTGGATTTGCAAATGACACCTGAAGTTGGGGGGTGAGGGATGATCTTGTGAGACAAAGGCCTTTACCTGTGGAATCTGACTCTAACTCCAGGTAGGTCGTGTCAGAATTGAATTGAATCACAGGGCACCCAGCTGGTGTTGGAGAATTGCTTGTTGGGGAAGCCTCCCAACTCCCTGCCCCACACATTTGATCACAGAAGTGTTCTGTGTTATATGTGTAAGTAGAGAGGAAAAACAGTGAGTTTGCTTTTTCCTATTACACCTTCCTCTCCAATGGAGGAGAGATGATTTATCCATGAGTTTGAAAGAGTAAACTGAGCTTCAATGGCTCAGCCCCTCCTCTTTCCCACCCTGGGCTCTGATCTCCACCAGCCCCATGGTAAGCTTAGGGATGCAAGACCCTGCCCCTTGTGTGTCTTTCACACCATTATAACACCCAGAAGAATTAACATTGTTCCTTAATATCATCAAATATCTAGTTGGCGTTCAAATTTCCCTGATCTTACGTCTTTTTACAGTTGGTTTGTTTAAAACAGGATCAAAACAAGGTCCACATACTGCACACAGCTCATGGGTCTCCTAAGTCTCTTTTTTACACAAGTTACCCTCCTTTTTTTTCCCCCTTCAATTTGTTTGTTGAAGAAACTGGGCCATTTATCCTATAGGAGTTCCCACAGTCTGCATCTCTGTGGTATCCTTTAAACCGTTCCTCTGTCCTCCTTTAGTTCTTGTAAACTGGTAGTTAGATCTATAAGCTTGACCTAATTCAATGAACTATTCTGACAGCCTCTTTGTAGGTGGTGGTGCAGGGATCCCTTAGGAGACACATTGTGTCCAGTTGTGTTTCCTTTTGTGATAATTGAGGGCTAAATATTTTATTTCATCAGGAGTTTGAAACATGATTACATTCTATTACTCTGTCTTCATTTATTAGCTGAAATTCTTCTCTAGAGAAAACTTTACCACATCAACTATTTGTTTACCCCAACGCATAGGAAAGGTAGGGTAAGTTCTCAATTCTTTACAAGTCTTCAGAATGAGTTGGTTCCCTAGCATCCTCCAAAGATGTCAATTATATTAACTTATAAATGGAAACATAATTAATGTGTTTCAATCCAGTGCAGTTATTACTCTTACTGGTTCCCAAAAACCCCATCTTTAGCCAAAAGGAGTCTTCTCAGGTTGGCTCCTGAGTCCTTTGGACATGACCAGAGTACTGATAGCTTCCTGTTTTCTGATAAAAGATATGACGAGATTCCCCAGGCTTAACTCTCACATTTCCTGCCCTAACCTGGAATCAGCCATTCTGCCCAGGAAACTTTAATCCTTAATATCATCAATATCATCATGCAGATGCTGCAATATGAGCACTAAGGGTATTCCTTACTACTAGGTTGGTTATAGTTTCTATGCCTTTCCAGTGGTCAGACTACAAATATATATTTTTTATTTTTTTGAGATAGGGTCTCACTCTGTCATCCAGGCTAGAGTGCAGTGGCATGATCTTGGCTTACTGCAACCTCCACCTCCCAGGCTCATGCCATCCCACCTAAGCCTCCTGAGTAGCTAGGACTACAGGTGCACACCACCACACCTGGCTAATTTTTGTATTTTTTGTAGAGATGAGGTTTTGCCAAGTTGCCCAGGCTGGTACAAATATATTTCAAACAATACATTATGAGTTTAAGCAGAAATTTTATATTTAACATATAGAATTCCTGAGTTTTACTGAACTTGAATTTTATATTGTATCTCCTTTGTATTGAGATATCATTCACATAACATAAAAGTTACTCCTTTATAATTTAGTAGTTCTTAATATATTCACAGAGTTGTGCAACTATAACTACTGTCTAATTCCATAACAGTTTCATCACTCCCAAAGAAACCCTGTGTGTACCAGCAGTCATTCCTCATCTTCCCCTCCTGCCAGCTAGCTGCTGGCAATCTCTAATCTGCTTTCTGTGTTCATGGATTTTCCTATCCTAACATTTTATATGAATGGATTTATATTTGAGGCTTTTTGTGTCTGGCTACACTTAGTGTAATGTTTTCAAAGTTCACCCATGTTGTAGCACGCATCAGTGCTTCATTTCTTTTTCATAGCTGAATAATAGCTCATTGTAGGAATTCACCACATTTTATTTATCCATTCATCAATTAATGGATATTTGGGCTGTTTCCCCTTTTGGCTATTATAAATAATACTGCAATAAACATTCATGTGCAAGTTTTTATGTAGACATGTTTTCAATTCTATGGGTACATAGCAAACAGCAGAATTGCTGGGTCAAAGTAATTTCATTTTTAACTCTGTAAGAACCTGTCAAATGGTTTTCCAAAGTGATAGCACCATTTCACATTCCCACCAGCAATGTGAAATGAGATTTCCAATTTCTCCACAGCCTTACCAATGCTCGCTATTGTCCATCTTTTTGATTATAGCTATCCTAGTGAGTGTGAAGTGGTATCTCCTTATGGTTTGATTTCTATTTCCCCAATGACTAATGATGTTGAGTATCTTTTCATATGCCTATTAGCCATTTGTATATCTTCTCTGGAAAAATGGCTAGTAAATGTGTATTTTATTTTCAGATTTTTTTTTTTGCTAGTCAGTGTACAGAAATACAATTGATATCCCGCAATCTTGCTGAGCAATTTGTTAGTTCTAATAATTTTGTATGTATTCCTTAGAATGTCCTATGTACAAGATAATGTCACCTAAAAATCAAGAAAATTTTACTTATTCCTTTCCAATATAGATGCCTTTTCATTTATTTTTCTTGTCTAATTGTCTTGACTAGTGACTCTAGTACAATGTTAAACAGAAGGCAAGAGCAGCCATCTTTATCTTCTTCCTGATCTTGGGAGGAAAATCTTTCAGTTTCTCATCAGTAGGTAAGATGTTAGTGTGGGCTTTTCACAGACACACTTTATCAGCTTGAGGCAGTTCCCTTCTATTCCTAATTTGCTGAGTGTTTTAATCCTGAAAAAAGAAGTGTTGGATTTTGTCAAATTTCTACTGAGATGATCATGTAAGTTCTGTCCTTTATTTTATTAATATGCTGTAGTTCCACTGATTTTCATATGCTAAACCAGTCTTGCATTCCTGCAATATCCTACTTGGTCATGGTGTATAATCTTTCTTACATATTGCTGAATTTGGTTTGCTAGTATTTTGTTGAGGATTTTTGCACCAATACTCATAAGGGGGACCGGTCTATAGTTTTCTTATTATGTCTTTGTCTGATTTAATTGTATCTCTTTTGCTAAAAATATAAATTCTTAACATTAATATAGCTACTTATTTGCTTTTTTCTACAATATATAATAGTTTCAGAGAACAATACCAATATTACGGCTAACAATATGATTATAGAAAAGTTATTTGTCTCTAGCATATATGTAACTAGGAATCTACAGTCAAATTTTTATGTTTTTAAGCCACTTGAAATAATTCCTCTCTGTATAGTTAAGCCACTAACTCACACACATTGGGCTCATTTATTTCATTTAGCTCTTTATTTTTAGGGATTGCTTTCTGCATTTCATTTTGACTTAATCTTGTTTTTATAATTATATTAAATATTTACACGGTTCCCAAGTCAAATCTAAAAACCAGGTAATTCAAGGATTTCTGGCTTTTATCTCTATATCCTCCATCTGTTTTTTCCTTCCTTCTAGGACTGCATTTTATTTTACGGTTTATCCTTGCATTCTTTCTTTCTAAGCAAGTCTATTTGGTCACACCAAGACCACTTTACAGAAATAAAGTTTACCTATTTGCTTTAAAAAAGCTCTATGATTTAGCCTTAGGTGGGAAGAGGAAGAAGAGGAGGGCAGCAACTTACTGAGTTCTAAAACAGTGATTCTGAAAGTGGGAGCATCACCTGGGAGCTTGTTAGAAATGCAGATTCTCTGGCCACCCCAGACCACTTGAATCAGAAACTCTCAGGGTGGGGTCCAGCAATTTTTCTTTTATCAAGTTCCCAGGGTGACTTTGATGCCCACTCAAATTTGAGAATCATTACCCCAAAATATTCACATTCATAACTGGTAGAGATTGAGTTCCCTGGGAACAGATCTTGAGGTGAAAAATTGTACTTTGAGGGCTTCTGATGGAGCACGCTGGGAGATTCACCTGTAAGGAGGTCAGACAGGCAGAGAAGTGGGGATGAAGCTGTCCCCATGTGGCTGCATTTGAGCCCCCCGCCCATTTTACCGGGAACTCGATAGCTGAGAAGGCCTTTCTAAGTGGTCCTAGAGTGAGACAAGGGGCCTGGCCTTTATATCCAAGCCTCAATTAGTCATTGGGAGGGGCCATAACCTTGAGCAAGGCTGTCTAGGGCAATTCCCAGTGGGAAGCACAGCTGTGAGGTACCCACCGCCCCTCCTGCCAGCATCTGGGGACAGTGCATCTGCGCAGAGTGCTGCCTTCTCACTCCAACATTGACAGAACCCCAAATGGAAGGCATTATTACCTTCCCCATGTTACACACAACGAGCCTGAAGCACAAGAGACGGTGTAGAAACGTAGACAGTCACACAACTAGTTACAGTAGGCTATGAACCTGGTATTCACCCCAGAGCCTGCCCTCTCAACCATGAGGCTGACAGCCACTGGCCACTTTCACATCCAAATTTTCACAAGAGCCCCAGGGAGCAGGCTAAGTAGGGCTTCCATTCCCATTTCACAGAAGGCGCTGAGGCTCAAGGCAGAGGAGTCGGCCCCCCAGGGGAAGGTAGAGTTCCCAGTGCTGCAGCGCTCCGCAGTGTAACGCAGCTCTGTCCCGGTGATGGGCTTGAAGCACGGAACGTTGGAGGGGGTGGTGGCAGTGTTCTGCCTGCCACACCTGGTTTCAGTAACTGACAGGATCTCAGGTAATGCTCAAAAGAAGCCCGCGAGGAGGAAGCGACACAAGGAGGCTCAGCGAGGCGACAGAAGCTGAGGCAGAGAAGCACTGAAAAATGGGCTTCCTCCTGGTGCCTTGAATGTGAGCGGGGCTTCCCCTGACTCCCTGTCCACACCTGCCCCTCAAATACAGCACCCGACTGCCGTCTGGCTGCTCCACATACCTCCACATCCTAGCCTGAAGCTTGCCTCCTCACAGAAGTCTTTCCAGCCCCTGCTTCCCCAGCTGGAGGCAGGTCCCTCCTGATATTCCACCGCAAAGATTAGCCAAAACTATGGTCCAAAGGCCAAATCCAGCAGCCTGTTTTTGTGTGACCCTCAAGCTAAAACGACTTTTACATTTTTTTTTTGAGATGGGGTCTTGCTGTGTTGTCCAGGCTGGAGTGTAGTTGTGCTATCATAGCTTACTGCAGTTTTAAACTCCTGGGCTCAGGTGATCCTCTCACCTCGGCTTCCTGAGTAGCTGGGACTATAGGTGGGTGCGAACATACAAATCAAAGTAAACTATGCAATAGAGACCCCACGTGGCCCTCAAAGCCCGTAACATTTACTATCTGGCCCTTTACAGAAAAAGTTTGCTGAGTCCTATTCCATCTCCTAGCACCCTATTCTTTTCTTATTGCACTTCATATATATATATTTTCATTGCACAGAGAAGGTGTTTACTTCTCTACTTCTCTGTCTTCTTCCCTAGAACGTAAGCTCCATGACGAGGGAAATTCCCCCTTTAGGGTTAGCCTAGCACAGTACCAGGCACACTGTCTGTGATCAACAAGTATTTGCTGAATGAATAAATGACCCCAGAGTTCACCTTTAGTCTTTTTATACCATATCCCAAGTTCTTTTGTCTACATGTCTCTTGCTTTGTAGCTGTAGGGCCGTGTGATTCTCCTGCAGGAAATGCTCCTGCCCTTGCTGCAGGGAGGCCAGAGTCCAGGCTTGAGGGAGTGTCTCAGGAATTGCACCAACACAGTGAGCTCTGGCTGAGGACATTGGCTCCTTTGGGAGGATAGGGGATTTTCCCAGGGCCCAGAAGAGGGCACCTGAGGACCAGGCAGGCTCAGAAAGAACAATTGCCCACCTGTGTCTCCAGTCAGAAACCAGGTGTGGCAGGCAGAGTAGCAGCCTCCAAGGATGACCACGTCTTAATCCCTGGACCCTGTGAACATGTTTACCTTACACTGCAAAAGGGTTCTTGCAAACATGATTGACGTTAAGGACCTGGAGATGGGTTTGAGGAGCCAGGATTAACCAGGTAGGTCCAATGTAATCACAAGGGGTCTTTAAAAGCAGAGAACCTTTCTGTCTACATTAAAAGATGAGACAGAAGAAGCAGAGATTTGAACGATGAGAGAGGCTCCACCCACGATTGCTGGCTCTGAAGATGGAGGATAGGGATCATGAGCCCAGGAAGGTGGGCAGCCCTTAGCAGCTGGGAAGAGTCCTCAGCTGATAGACAGCCAGGGAACAGGAACCTCAGTCTTCAACCCAGACAAGCAAAGTTCCCCTAGAGCCTCCAGAAAGGAAGGTGACCCTGCCACTGACAGCTTGATTTTAGTCTGGTGAGACCCATGCACATTGTGCTTTTGACCTACAGAACTGTGAGAATACCTCTGTGTTGCTTAAAATGGTAAGAATACATTATGTGTTGTGTTGTTTAAGCTTCCAGATTCATGGTAATTTGTTATGGCAGCTATAGAAAACAAATATATGAGGGGTCGTCCTTGATACCCTTTTGCCCAGGGTGTAAACATTATTTGCAAATATTTAAAAAGTAGAAGATTACACACAAAACCCCTCATTTCTGGTTTTTCTTAATCTTGGGAAACACTGACCCCAGAGTCTCATGCAACAGCAGTGGGCTGGAGGTGACAGTGGGTGCCCCTCTCTAGGGGGCAGGTGCTCTCCAGACACTTCAGTTCTCCACACTCCCCACAACCTCATACCCGGGCAGCTTCAGCTGTTTCATTCCCTCATGTTAGCTCCCAGGTCCCTGGAGATGCTGGAATCTGAGAGCCTGGAAGTAAAAAGCACCAAGGGAAGGGGCTCCAGAGACTGGTAACAAGTTCTGGAGGTGGCCAGGTGAAGTGGCTCAAACCTGTAATCCCAGCATTTTGGGAGGCTGAGGCAGGAGGATCACTTGAGCTCATGAGTTTGAGACCAGCCTAAGCAACAGAGTGAGACCTCATCTACAAAAATTAAAACAAAAAACAGCCGGGTATATCAGTGAGCACCTGTAGTTCTAGCTACTTGGGAGGCTGAGGAGGGAGGATCATTTGAGCCTGGGAGGCAGAGATTGCAGTTAGTCAAGATCGTGCCACTGCACTCTGGGTGACAGAGCGAGACTCTGTCTCAAGGAGGAAAAAAAAGTTTTGGGGAGAAACTTATGACATCTCAGGGCAATATATGTAACAACAAATCTCTTTGTATGCCACTGCAGTCTACTGTTCAACTGTCAAAGTGGGCAGGAGTCTCTCTGCAACTTTGAAATGAAACAAAAAGTATAGTAGATTGAGGGATGGAGAGAGGGCTGGATGGAGATGTGATCAAGTAAGTAAACCAATGCTAATTATGGAATGGACATGGTGGGAATGTGGGTGTTTACTGTATAATTCTTTCAACTTTCCTGTATGTCTGAAAATTTTCAGAAAGAAATGTTAGGGGGAAAAACAGGTCAGAGTCCAAAAAATTCTTAGCTTTTGTACCTCTTCTAGAGGCACCAAAGGAAACTGTGGGAGGCAGATATGACCTTGCCCTGACTTAACCCTTGCAGTCCTGGCAGGAAGGAACCCTTGGCAGTCTGGCAGAGAGCTCATTCCATCCATGTGAATGAAACTCCCCTGATTCCAGTGGTCCAGTTCTGATGGAAAAGTCAGCCTCTCTCCCTCTGGGACCTTCCAGACTTCCTTCACATCCTCTTTTGCTCTTCCATCTTGCTGGCCTCCTTTTCTCCAGTCCCCACACAGCCCTCCTCTGCTCCCGCGCCTCCTCTCTGATCCTTTTGATCATTTCAGCCAGCATTCTCTGGGAACCTGCTCCAACTTCATTATGTTGGCCTTCACAAATAAATGAAAGCACCCCTTCTTAAAAATCCCCTTTCCTTAATTCGGTTGAATCCTTTGCGGCCAAGAAAGACTGGTGATATCTGGTTTTCTATAAAAGTTCCTGCCTTAACATCTAATTTCACAGGAGGCTTGCTTGACTGAAGCAGGGTTGGGGTTTGGGGCGGGGGCGGTGTTAGCTGTAATAAATTGCCTGGGGTCCACAGGTGAAATACAATATAGCTATTACACAGCAGAAAGCCCTTACTCACTCCAAGCCCAGAGCCAGGCTCATAGCCTGCCGGTAGACACACAAACACCATCACACATTAAGGGAAGTAGACAAAACCACAATAAACTAAATTCGCTTCTAATTTAATGCAATCATGGAATTAAAGATTATTCAGAACTCACATAAAAGGCTCAGCTTGGATCACAGCCTTGAACATGTGCCTCTCTTTTTAAGTTTTTTTTATCTCTCTTTCTCTCTCTCCTCTATCCAGCCATTCATTTTCTAAATAAACACAAAACTTAAATTTGACTTTTGCCGTGAGCACTAGTCATTCGTTTGGTCCCAGCTTAGTAGACTTTCTTTGTTTAAATAAAAAATTGTGTGACCTGCTCAAATTAATCTCTCCAGTATCCAGCAGGGCACCTGGTTCTAGAGACCTGCCCACAAGCCACCTTGCAGTTGAGAGCCCAAGCAAAGCCCCTTTTCTCTGCCTCTTGTTTGGCTGCAGATTACAGCAGACAAAGGGGACCCAGGGATGGCACAGAAAAAAACAGAAAGCCGCCACTCACACCAGTGGCACCCCCATCTCAGCAGCCCCACTTAAGACTTGTCTACTTGTTATGTTTTAGGATCTCAACACTGGATGGTGGAGTGTGCCCTGTTCTTTTGAGTATGATAAACAAGAAGCTTCCTTTGTCCACATGTCTTCAGAAAGCAGCCACAGGAAAAGGGGCCTACGGCACTGCTCCCAGTGCAAAGGCTGGACATGGCTACCACCATGGGCCAGGCAGCAGTAACCTTTGCTTCCTCACGGCTTATCATGCCGGACAGTTTAGAGAGCACTTTTCTTTCTCTCTCCTCTAATCTGTGCCACATTTAAATGAGGGAGATGAAGCAGGGAGTGCTAACCCCATTTTCCAGATGAAGAAAATGGAGCTCAGAGGGGCAAATGACTTGGATTTAGGCCTCAAATCCAGGTAGTATTTATTTAAAACAATACTTTTTAAAAAATTTCAAAAGTGATCGTTGCACAAAAGTCTGGAAGACACAGAGAGGCTCAAAGGAAAACTGACAATAGCAAACATACTGCCCTGCCACTGACATGGGGGGCTGACCTCTGCTCAACATTTGGGATGTGTCCTCTCTGTGTTCTCCTCTGCACGCGTGTATTTGTTTTTACAACATGGTATGCAGCAATACTCTCTTCTGTGTCCTCCCTCTGTTCCCCTCACCCCAGATGGCACCCAGGTCTTTATGAGCTTCAAGATGCAGTGTGGCTCCTGAGGTGCTTGGAAGAGTCTCTCTGGGGTCAGGACTGGGTAGAGTCTCTGGGGTCAGGACTGGGTCAGGACTGGGGTCAGGACTCAGCAGAGGGTCAAAGTAATGGCACTCCAAAACTTCCAGCATATAACCTCAGTGTGGAGGCCCTCTTGAATCAATACTTCTGACCCCAAAAGCTACTGTGAAAGAAGAAACTTCTGTGGAGTTTAGAATCTTACAACTGAGAGTTGGTGGAAACCTTTTCTCTCTTGCAAAAGCACTTTCGCTGCCCTTTGGTTTACAGTCTGATTGGGTCCCAGCCTTGACTTAGCAAAGCTCAGTGAGAGGTGTACAGGCCAGGGACAAAGAGACACAGTTGGGGATGTTCACTGACACATGTTGAAATAGTGAAAAGAACAGAAACAGTGAATGTCCACCAACAGGAGAAGATTAAATAAAGGATGAAAAATTCAAACTTCGGAATACTGATAAGCAGTTAAAAAATAAGGCAGAAGGTGACAATGACAATAATAGAAAACATCTGTTGAGGATTTCCAATATGCCAGACAGTGCTGCAGGCACTTAATATGCATTAAGTCATTTAATTGTCAAAATAGTCTTACAGTGTAGGGAATATAATTCTCATTACAAAAAGGAAGAAACAAGCTACAGAGAAGAAACTTGCCTACGGTCAAATAACTGGTAAGAAATGAAGCCCAGATTTAAACCCATCTGTCTTTAATATATATTAACATTTTATGGGGCTAATTTATCAATCCTATTTCTTGTATCAGCAAAAAATAAGAATGACTAGGTAAAAAACAAATATTGAGGAAACTAAGTAGGTGTTGGAATTGGTGGCTTCTAAGGGCCTTTGCTCTGCCATGCAACAATCCAAGTCAACAATTCATGCAACTGAGGTCCCAGCTGGACCTCAGTTTCCCTTTATGTCAATAAGGGAATGGGCAAGTCTGTATTCCTTCTCTTCCTCTTGGTAGCAGCAACCTGGTTTTCCTTGGGGAATCTCCTACACCTCACCTGTGTAGGGCTGGGGTGGAGCTGACTCCTCTCTTGCCTTGAGGGTGGGCAAAGGAGCCTGGCTTAGCCAGACACAACATCTCACCTCTCCAGCCCTGCTACAGGCAGGTCTAGGAAAGGTACCTGTAAATCAGAGTAGGTCTTTGCTGAGACAACTGGGAAAGATGTAAGCTCTTTTCTGTTGAGATTGAACACGGGAGGATATACATCTGGTCTGCTGGGGCAACCATGTGGACTGTTCCTTGCCTCAGAATGAAGTTAACAGAGTGGAAAACAAAGCCAAGAGTTGGAGAGAAAGATTCCTAGTGGTGTCAGTTGGGGACCTGGATCCATCTATGGCTAAAGCCAAGGACTATTCCTGGCCTTTTCAGTTATAGGAACCAATACATTTTCTTAAGTCAGCTTGAGTTAGGTTTTGTCACTTGCAAGTAGAAGAATCTTTGCTGATATAAGTAGATAATCTCTAGGTACATTCAGTCAAATGAATCTGTTTTGGACCCAGTGACGGCTTCTGAAGGACAAAGAGGCACAACTGTTGCCCAGAGTTTACCTGTGGTCTGAAGTGGGCAGGCTCTCTCTGCTGTAGGGGATCTTTGCTTATTCACTGACCAGGAGAAAGTGACCTGGGCAGAGGGCCATAATGAGATTGGGAGGAAAGGGAAATAACTCAGCTTGTTTGTGACCCAACAGCCCCTAATTTAACATTTCCTAAAGGATTCTGAGATTTTGGGACACAAAGACATATATGATATACTAAGATGTACCACCAGAGGTTAATGTTGGAGCACTAGAAAATAAAGGTCAAAATACAAGAGAAGCATTTCAAAAATCTTCTCTCCGAGTTAACTGTGAAATAGAACAATCCAATCATTTAAAAGGGAACTATAACAAACATTCAATTCCCTAGCATGGGGATACCATCCACAGACCAAACTGAAATGCAAGTCAGTTGAACAACCCCAATATTGTATGTGCCTAAGGGAGTAAGAATGCTCTGGAACTGGGTTCAAATCCTGACTCTGCTTGTTTGCAGCTGTGAGACCCCAGCAAGTTCCTATCCCATGCTGAGCCTCAAGTTTTCTTATCTAAGGAATGGGGATGGTAACCCCATGAGAATGTCATGAGAACCAGGTGAGACCATACATTTAAAACAGCCATGTGGAGGGATAAGTAGCTGGCTGTTCTTGGAGATGGGTAAATGTGGAGGACAACTCACAGCAAAGATTTCACAGCTCCTGATTTCAGTTCTCTCAGAATCAGAGTTGGCCACCCAGGAAGGGCATGGGGCTTCAGTAAGGCTTCACAGACGAGTTCTGCTCTAGTAGACAAGAATCCCACTCTTGGTACCTCAGGCTTTGACCAGCTCATGACTCAAAACTTTCTCATTAGCTCACTCCCTTGCATCAAGTATTCAAGAAATGTAATATACTGAGCACTTACCATGTGACAGACACCATGCTAAGCTCTGGAATTACAATGGCAGGAAACAAGCTATTGTTCCTGTCCCGTGGGATACAGAATCTAATCACGGTTGTAGGGGATAGGCAAATAACATAAACAGTAATAAATTATGATAATTTTTTTCTGCCTTCCTGTATATGGCTGTGAGGTGACAGCAAAATGAAAACAGCCTAGAAAGGCACGGACTGAGGTACTATCAGTGTCACAGCTTCATGCCCAGGCCTGTGCCTTGCCATCAACAAGCAGGCCATGAATAGCTGCTGGGTTGAAATGAAGTTGGAAGGGGCTTCGTCCAACTCTTCTGTTTTTCAAGTAAGGTAGGGAGGCTTAGAGGAGCTGCTTCGTGATCCCAGACCACATGGCCAGCTGGGAGGTGGACCTCGCTCCTCAGTTTAGTCCTAACACAAACAGAAAATATTTTGGAGACCCTGGATGTAAATAACCAATCTAAATCAGACACAGTTTCAAGGAACCAATGTCTGCCATCATGTTCCACGTGCTGCCTGTTGGCTTGGCAAGTCCATGGGGGGCTGACCACACAGCCTAGAGAAGTAGAATCTTCAAGAAAATTCAATGAACTTCAGCAACTAAAAACTCCCACTAATAAAAATATGGATGCCCTAAATATGCTTGCTCCTGTCCATTCAATGTTCGTTCTCTTTTCTCAGAAGTAGTTTGGGGTGGACTTGGAGCCAAAAAGATCAAAGGTTATTAGCTATATAACCTTAGGCAAGTTATCAAACACCTCCTTAGTTTCTTCCTTTATAAAATGGACATGTAGGTTTGAGCTGAGAAGTGAATAAGAAAGAACATGTTGGTGCTCTGTAAACATGAGAGTCATCAGGTACCATCTTGATACAACAAGGAACATACATGCTGATTAGACATGCTATCTTGCCCATGCCTTCCCTTCTGACAGAAACGACCAAGCCCACAGCCCTGGCTGAAGGAGTCCTGGGTGTGTTCTATAACTGCCCCTTACCTGGCCACAGTTGCGTAGGGTAGAAGCAGAGTTCTGACTCACAGGCAGCCAATCCATTGACTTGCCAGGGGTCAATGGCCTTGCAAGAAAACTGTGCCCAAATGAGGCTCACCAGACCACTCAAATTCTCTTTCTTGAAGACACAACCTTGATGTATGGAAAGGATGTCACACAATTAAAGAGGGGAGCAGACAGAGCTACACAGAGGAGAGTGAAGGCCTCTTAACGGTGGAATCCAGAGATTCCTGGTGCTGTGCAGATCATATGAGAACCTGGAGGCCAGCCTTGGAAAGATCTCTCGTTTCAGGCATTGGGAGGCCTGTCTGTGCTGTGGCTCCACCTCCTTCCCCTGGGGGCTTAGCAGTGTGGCCTTTCACATTCCACCTACACAACATTCCTATTTCCCTCTACTGCCCGTGATTCCTTGCATGGAATGCCCCATCAGTTGAAGTAACCTTGAAGTCAAGGAAGTCTGTTCTATCTCTGGATCCACTCCCTGAATTAAAAAACCAAGAGTAAGCATCCAAAAGATGTACTAGAGCTGAATCAATTATTTTTATTTTTTCCTTTTGATTGTGAAAATAATTGGATTCTTTTAGAATTAAGATTTCTAAACTTCAGAAGTATCACTAAAAGGATATCTGGACTTCCAGGTCATAGACAGTGAGACTGCCTGGACACACTGTTCTACATGATTTGCAATGCCCTATCAACACTGAACCAACTGGGCCACCATGACGTTAAGAGCAATTACTTGTAGCTCACAGCACTTCACCACCTCTATGTTCTACACATTGTGGCAAATTACTCTTCAGTGATTACAGGGGTTAGCTGTTGGTTTTTTTTTTTGAGATGGAGTTTCGCTCTTGTTGCCCAGGCTGGAGTGCGATGGTACGATCTCTGCTCGCTGCAAACTTCGCTTCACGGCTTCAAGTGATTCTCCTGCCTCAGCCTTCCCAGTAGCTGGGATTACAGGCATGCGCCCCTACGCATGGCTAATTTTGTATTTTTAGTAGAGATAGGGTTTCTTCAGGCTGGTCTTGAACTCCCAACTTCAGGTGATCTGCCCGCCTTGGCCTCCCAAAGAGCTAGGATTACAGGCGTGAGCCACTGCGCCCAACCTAGATTTTGTTTTTTTAAGGAAATTATCATTTAAAAAATCGTTGTCAAGTGACTCTTGTTTGAAAGCTTTTAGTGCTCAGACTCCTAGATAAACAATCATCTTCTGGAAATGGGCACCACTTTAGCACTTTCTCATGGTAACCAAATCCAGCATACCTTCCTTTGCCAAGCAGATGACAATTTTGGATTTTCCCCTTACCACATAGAGCTGGTTGGGAGCTGGTTTGTATGTTGTGGGAGGCGAGGAGGCAGGTAGGCAGAAGCCAGCATCTTTTTAGGTTGAGGATCAAGGCAAAAGGCCAACTACCATTCTCAGGCCACATCCACAGCTTCAACCTGAAAGGCCAGTCAAAAGCAATGAATATTAAGTCTGGAAAGCCTGACTCTCATCTCATTTGTGCTCCTTGGTTTAAAAATGAAGGAACTGAGGCCTAGAATGAGGAGGGACCTTCCCAGAGTCACAGAGTGAGATAGCATATCCACATCTCAAACAGTGGCCCTCGGTCCAAGGGTAATAATTCTAGGAAGGGTACTTCCTTGGGATGCAACTACAGGTGTGGTGATGGAAGCGGATAGGCTGAAGAGACACTCAGATCTGGGTTCGAATCCCACGTCTGTCACTTGGCAGCTGGGTCACGTTGGGAAAGTCATAACCTCCCAGAGACTTATTTCTCCTTGGGTAAAATACATCCTTCCTATTAAGGCTGTCACAAGGAATGAAAGAGGTTCCATATGTGAATGCACCTGGTACAGCATCTGGCATGTAAATTTAGTTTCCACTTTACAGAGGCCACAGTATAGGTCATTTTCTAGAAAATGGTGTAAGTTCAAAATTCTGGGATTTTTTTCCTCTGTCTTCTGCAAAAAGGACATTCTCTTAAAATATAAGATTCTCAGAAAGACTGTGTCCAGTGGTCTTGGAGCCACCAAGAAAGTGACTCAGTGGAAGTCAGAGACAGCTCCACCAGAATAAGAGGCAGAAACTGAGTCTTAGTGGGTAGAGTGAGCCCGTGTTCCCTTTCCCCATCCTTTCTCGAGATGCAGACTCAGGCCCTCTCTTGACATTGTAAGCCTGATTGTAAGCCTCTTTTCTCAGCTCAAGGCTCAGCTCTCCAGCTCTTCTCTACCCTCTTCTGGGGGATGAGAGAGGCACCAGCTTTCTCTCTAACACAATCTGGCTGGACTCAGAGGAGCCAAAAGATTACTGTGACAACATGGGCCAAGATTGACATCTTTATGAAGGCCCTTTGCCATTCAGGGGAGGCTTTGCTGAGAGCCAGCCAAACCCACCTGCTAGTCCCTCTCTTCAACAGACAGTTAAGAGAAACAGAGAGGTTTATTTTTATTACTCATATTACTAATTATAAACCTCGACAGTATCAGTTTGTCACTAGTTGTGCACCTCCCCGACTAGGACCAGAAATGTCAGATACAAGGAGTGTTTAAAGAACTTTGGTTTGTGCTGTCTTTTCCTTTCTTTTGAACTTACATTTTGGGAACTGTTCTATTCAGGTCACATCTAGTTTTAAGATGATTATAAAAACAATAACTTTTTTTTGAGCTAGAGACTTGCTCTGTCACCCAGGCTAGAGTGTGGTGATACGATTTCAGATCACTGCAACCTCCGCCTCCCAGGTTCAAGCAATTCTCCTGTCTCAGCCTCCTAAGTAGCTGGGACTATGGCACCCACCACCACGCCTGGCGAATTTTTGTATTTTTTGTAGAGACACAGTTTTACCATGTTGGCCAGGTTGGTCTCAAACTCCTGACCACAAGTGATCTACCTGCCTAAGCCTCCCAAAGTGCTGGGATGGCCATTCAAAGTGTTGGAATTAAAGGCACGAGCCACCGCACCCAACCTAACAATAATATTTTTGAAATATCTGTAATAGTTTCTTTACACTGCTGTCCCACATGATAAAATGTTTCATCCTCCTACAGATGTACCAGCAATATATTCCACATACTCAAGCTTTAAACCAAGGATGAAAGCAGGAAGGAGAAACTCTGGTTAATGAATATGGTACGCAAGGCATAAAATAACCCTAAGGACCACACCTCACATCCCAGTGAGGTGCCAGCTGCCAGCTGCCAGGCAAGCATTCCTTAGAAGGAAATGGACTTTAATATCAAGTTTCTTGACGATTCATAAAAGGATAAAAGAAGAAATAAAAATGTAAACATATGTGTTCCAGGATGTTTTTGCCACACTGTTTCCAGAAGCAAGGACTTAGAGATGATGTGTATGTCTGTCTACAGAGGAACTGTTGACTAAATAATAGTCCTATGGAATATTACACAGCTATTAAAAATATCTTAAAATGTGATCACGGAGAGAGATCCAAGATGGCCGATTAGCAACAGCTCAGGAATGTAGCTCCCAGTGAAAGCGCAGAGAATGAGTGGACGCCGCACTTTCCGACCAATTTTTGTAGCCCACAGACCGGGAGATTTCCGGCAGAGGAGCCACACGGGTCGCCAGCGCGACTCGTTTGGCCGGCGCGGCTGTTTTGCCGGCGCCCCAGCGCGGCGCTTCCCGGTGCGGAGTGTACGGGACGGACGGGCTCGGCTGGTCCCATCCCCACAAGGAAAACA
>CAUYQU010092711.1:0-100422 GCA_963574635.1 Cheracebus regulus | reverse complement strand
GATGAAGTTTTTTCTGTTTCTTAGTTTTCCTTTGGCAGACGCCCATTCCCCACAGAGCTGGACCTTCCTGGGTTCGGCTGTGCTTGCTGTGAAACTCTCAGTCCTCAGCGCTTCCAATTGCTGTTCTCCTTGTGGGGATGGGACCAGCTGAGCCTGACTAAAAGGGCACCCAGTCCTGTATACTCCGCACCGAGAAGCGCCACACTGGGGCACTGGCAAAACAGCCGTGCCAGCCAAAAGAGTCATGCTGGTGATCTGTGGGGCTCTTCCTCCGGGAATCTCCCAGTCTGTGGGCAACAAAAATTCGTCTGAAAGTGCAGCGTCCACTCGCTCTCTGCACTTTCACTGGGAGCTACAATCCTGAGCTGCTGCTAATCGGCCATCTTGGATCTGTCTCCCAGGTGAGAGAGATTCTTCATAAAAAGACTGATATTTTCCAGATTCTCCATTTCAGTAGTCCTTGAGCTGGTGAGTAGAAAGATGATAATTTTTTTACACACAGTCACACACATGGATGTGACTTCCTTCATGGAAGTAATGGCATGACACCCCAGACAAACTTCTCAGGTGCTACGTATTTTACCTTACCCCTAGTTCTGGATCCCAACTGACTGGCATCACTTGAGTTATGGACTGGGCTAAATATCAGCCATGAATGTGTAAAGAGCCCTGAACTTGGAAATATAACATCTCAGGACAAGTTTCACCTTGGCCATCTTTTCAGCTCTACTCCCGGGGTCCTTTTTTGACCTTCTGTGTTTTCATCTCAAAAATAGGGATGGCAATGCATATTATTCTTATTTCCTAGAGTTTTAGATGTAGTTGTGAATGTAGAAAACCTTTGTAAATGCTGTGCATAGCTCAGAAGGAAGATATTATTAGTATTGTCACTATTAATAACTACAGGCTTTTGAGAGATACGACATGAAATTAGTGGTGAGGAGCAACCCTGAAAGACACTCACACATCCTGAGTGCAGAGAGAATTGCAGTCAGGTTGACAGCATTTTAAGAAGCATTGAATGATTGCTTGTGTCATAATTTTTCTCTTTCTCTAAATGACATTTGGAGGCTCCTCCGAACCAATGCTTCTCACTGGGTGTTCAGCATTAATCTCAAGAAAATTAGGAAACTGAGTATCTTCCAGGGCTTCCACGTTGCTTTCCCTCTCTGGGGACATCCCTATCATTCTCCCAAAGACTGCGTTGTACAAGGATGTTGAAACCTTGAACTCCCTTAGTGAAGGGATTGGGAAAGTGGCTGCACACTGAAAAATGCAAAGCATCTGGAAAAAGTGCCCAGAAGATGTAATGTGTCTCGGTGATCAACTGGCTGACTGTATCCTGTTCTCTCATTCTTTTATTCCCTCCAGACATCCTCCATTTCTTTTCCTGCCCTGAATAGTAATGACTTCTTCATCTGGCACAGCCACTGGAGAGGGAGAATGAGGGCCTTCCCAGGCCACACTGGCCATGCTGTATTTCTATTGGCCAGAAGAGATGAAGGATGAACGGCAGATGCTGCTGTCAGCTCAGCAGCTTTGCTCGCCCTCCGGAGATTATTGATATTCACTGGAGGCCAGTCAGCTGCTCAGTAGAGGTGCCCCAGGGTCAATATGGATCCCAAATCCAGGAAAATATGCTGGTATACACATAGTTATCAAATCAAAACTTGAGGGTAAGTATGCCCCCAAAGTCTGCAATCTCAGAAAAGCAGCTGTGTAAAATTTACTGATCGCCTCATTTCAGAGACTCTAAGAGGTCCTAGCACCAATGGGATGTTTCCTCTTTCCTGTCCCACTTCTTCTTTATTCTTCACACTCTATTTCCCAGATTCAGTGAACGCAGTGTTTCTAAGACACACCTGGCAACTGTTGTAAACACTGGTTTGTGCAGCACTATTCACATTTTTGACCTAGCTACAGCATGCCTAGTTGAACCCTTTCCATTTTGCCTAGCTTTTGCCAGCCAGCAAAAGAATTTCATCCAGGAACCAAGGCTGGCCACTGAATTACAAGTTTGCATACAAATCAATGATATACCTGCAGCCCTAGGACCCAGTTTGGGCTTTGGGTTTATGGCTTGTCGGGAGGGGAGGATAGGCCTGGATACTGCTTCATCTATGAACTGGGCATTCATAGATTCAGTTCATACATAGGCATACAAGATGCCAGTCCTAGATGTGGGCTCTTTACTGAACAACTGAGTGGTCTCTAATATATTTCAGTCAATGATCTTTTTAGACTGAAGGTAGAGCCCACGACTGACGGAGGACAGCAGCTGCTGCCATCCATCATTCTCTCCCTGGCCAATAGGAAGAGTGTACGAGGAGCAGCCTGTGGGTAGGAGAGGCTGACTGCTCACTGTTAAATGAAGTAAGCATTACTCAGGCTTGCGAGAAAATGGCATAATGTCATGATGGAATATATGAATATGTCAGCCCTTTGTTAGATCAAGTGTTTTTCAGATTCAGAATGTCTATTGCAGTGTATTGTTGCATAGTAATTTCTTAACTTATTATCTGATTGCATGGTTTAGGGTGAGTGTGTTATTTTGGGCAAAATGACATAGCTCATAGGGCTGTCTAAATAAATTATTAATGTTGAGGAGTTGAAATTTGAAACATAGATTATTACAAATTAAACCCAACTGGTAAAAAGAATACAGAGTTAATTTATCCTTTAATAGATTATAAGAAGCCTAAGAAGTGAAAATGTTTAAAATGGCATAGCAGTGAAACATTTGATTTTTTCTTTCAGGCAGTGACTTTCTAGAATGTAAAGGTAAATTTAAAAAAGCAGTGACTAGTATTTCTGCTTGTCTTCTTCCCCTACTCTTCCTATAGGCTTAAAAACTATGATCATAAATATATACATATATATAATTCAAGGTTTGATGAAAATGGAAATGATAATGCAATATTTTTGCTTACAGAACTGGTGAACATTTTAAAAACAGTATACTTTGCACTTTCAAGAGCGTGGCAAAATGATGGGAATAATTTGGCAAAACTCGTATTTAGGACAGCTGATACGGTTTGGATCTGTGTCCCCATCCAAATTTAATGTTCAATTGTAATCCCCAGTGTTGAAGGTGGAGTCTTGGGGGAGGCAATTAGATAATGGGGGTGGTTTCTCATGAATGGTTTAGTACCATCTCCTAAGTGCTGTTCGTATGAGAGTGAGTGAGTGAGTTATGATGAGATCTGGGTGTTTAAGTGTATAGCATCTCCCTGCCTCGCTCTTCCCTACTGCTCCAGCCATATGAAGATGCCTGCTCTGGCACTGCCTTTTGTCATGAATAAAAGCTTGCCGAAGTGTCCCTAGAAGCATATGCTGCCATGCTTCCTGTATAGTCTTTAACTGTGAGTCAATTAAACCTCTTTTCTTATAAATTACCTAGTCTCAGGTATTCTTAATAGCAGTGAGAGAATGGACTGACACGGAAAATCGGTGGTGGCTCCAATCCCCCATTTCTCCTCCGCACTGCTCCCAGTCTCTCCAGTTCCAACTATGGCTCAAAGAGGCCCAAATATAGTTGCTGTTTCAGAGGGTTCAAGCCATAAGTCTTGGCAGCTTCCAAGTAGTTTAAACCTTCAAGTGTACAGAATGTAAGAGATGAGGCTTCAGAGCCTCCACCTAGATTTCAGAGGATGTATGGAAACGCCCAGATGCCCAGGCAGAAGCCTGCTACAGGGGCAAAGCTCTAATGGAGAAACTCTACTAGGGCAGTGCAGAGAGGAAATGTGGAGTTGGAGCCTCCACACAGAGTCCCCACTGGGCCAATGCCTAGTGGAGCTGTGAGAAGAAAGCCACTACTCTCTAGATCCCAGAATGGTATATCCACTGACAGCTTGCACCCTCAGCCTGGAAAAGCTGCAGGCACTCAACTCCAGCCCATGAGAGCAGCCATGGGGCAGAGCCCTGCAAAGCCACAAGGATGGAGCTGCCAAAGGCCTTGGAAGCCTACCCATTGCATCAGCCTGCTCTGAATATGGTACATGGCGTCCAAGGAGATTATTTTAGAGCTTTAAGATTTAGTGGCTGCCCTGCTGGGTTTTGGACTTGCAAAGGGCTGTAGCCCCTTTCTTTTGGCCAATTTCTCCCTTTCGCAATGGGAGTATTTACCCCATGACTATATCCCCATTGTATCTTGTAAGTAATTCACTTATTTTTTATCTTGTAGGCTCACAGATGGAAGGGACTTGCCTTGTTTCAGATGAGACTTTGGACTTTTGAGTTAATGCTAGAATGAGTTAAGACTTTGGAGGATGGTTAGGAGGGCATGTTTGTATTTTGCCACTTGAGAAGGACATAAGATTTGGAAGGGGCCAGGAATAGAATGATATAGTTTAGATCTGTGTCCCACTCATGTTCAATTGTAATCCTCAGTGTTGGAGGTGGAGTCTGGTGGAAGGTGATTGGATCATGATGGTGATTTCTCATAAATGGTTTTGCACCATCCTCTCAATGCTGTTCTTGTGGCAGTGAGTGAGTGAGTTACCATGAGATTTGGTTGTTTACAGTGTGTAACCAATAGCAAAGCCATAGGATCACCTAAATTTCCATCAGTGACAGACTGTATAAAGCAAATGTAGTATATGTACATCATGAAATACTATACAGCCATAAAAAAGAATGAAATTATGTCATTTCTGGGAACATGGATGGAGCTGGAGGCTATTATCCTTAGCAAACTAACAAAGGAGTGGAAAAACAAATACCACATGTTCCCACTTATAATTGGGAGCTAAATGAGGAGAATTCATGAACACAAAGGAACAACAGACACAAGGGCTTACTTGAATGTGGAGGGTGGGAGGAGAGAGAGGAGCAAAAAAAAACTATTGAGTACTAGGCTTAGTACCTGTGTGATTAAATAATGTGTACAACAAACCCGTGACACAAGTTTACCCATATAACAAACCTACAATGCACCCCCAAATCTATAACAAAAGTAAAAAAAAAAATAAAAAATAAAAGTGTGTAGCACTTTCCTGCTCTCTCTCTTCCTCCTGCTCCATTCATACAAAGATGGAAGATGCCTGCTTTGACTCCGCCTCTGCCATGAATAAAAGCTCTCTGATGTCTCCCCAGAAACAGGTGCTGCCATGCTTCCTGTACAGCCTGCAGAACCATGAGCCAATTAAACCTCTGTTCTTATAAATCAAATGGTTTTTTTGGCCTTAAAAAAAACCCCATTGATTTAAGAAATAGCAAGAATATTTCACAAAGTTTAATTATTATCCTATGAGAAAGTTCAAGGAGATATTGCAACATAAAACAAGAATAGGCTACTATGGGCTTGGCATGGTGGCTCACGCCTGCAATCCCAATGCTTTGGGAGGCCAAGGCAGGCAGATCATATGAGGCCAGATGTTCAAGACCAGCATGGGCTAACATGGCGAAACCCTGTCCCTACTAAAAATACAGAAATTAACTGGGTGTGGTTGTGCACACCTGTAATGTACCTGTAATGTGATAGTGTGGTGGCTAAGGCGTGAGAATTGCTTGGATCTGAGAGGCAGAGGTGCAGTGAGCCAAGATCATGCCATAGCACTCCAGCCTGGGCAATAGAGCAAGTCCCTGTCCTGAACAACAACAACAGAAAGAATGGGCTACTATGAACAAAGAGTAATCAAATAGCATAACTGCAGTAGATACTGTTGGTGCACTGCCCAGGTTCCTTCTTCTAGGAATGAGACATTCATTCCTCCAGCTGTTGGGATAGTTGACAGCCAGTAACTCCCAGCTAAATTATTCTTTGAGCCTTGCTTCAGCTGAAGAGAGCCACCTGGCCCAAGATCGTACTGGGGTCATCTTTGCTAACCAGTCAGCTGGTGACTCAGCTCCAAAATCTCATTTTAGGGGCTGTTGTCTCCATTTTTGAGACGAAGACTCTGAGGCAGATATTTGCATTCAGGAAATTACTGGGGAGGGCTCTTGGGGTCAATGCCTTTAGGGGAGTGAAGGAAGTGGGACTGCACAGAGAAAAAAAGTGAAGAGGGATGCAGTTGTACCAAAGACCTCAGAAAATTCTAGAGGAGCTCGGGAGCTAGGATAGCCCTTCACAATTGTTCCAAGTTTTGGAGGAAGAGCTGTGTCTTTTACACTCTTTTATTGACCAATGTTGGATACCACGAAAGCTACAAGGTATGTACTAGTGAGAGGGTCACCAGCATTAACAATAAATCAATTATGGCAGTACTTTGTAGGCCAACTTGAACAGTAGAAGATGCTGTATCAAAATGGTACTCACTGATAGCAAGGGAGACAATAGGATGCCAAAATAATAGAAGCCAGGTGGTAGCACTTAGCCATCAGAAATAACGTGACTGCAGTATTATAATGATCAAAAAGTGCATACTGGCAGCCAAAGGGGGCCAACATGCAGAGAGGCAGGAAGATGGTTAATAAAACACAGTGTTCCTAGTCACAAGATATTTAGACAGCCACCAAGCATATTGCTCACTTTATACAATAAAATAAATCAAGGATGGATGATCATGAGGCAGGGAAACTACTCCAATAAAATATCAAATACCTTTTTTCTGGCCATGGGCCATGTTACAGACTGGGATCCCTTAGATTTAAGGAAAGGGCAGGTCTCCAGGAGGAAAGACTCTGCAACGTTACAGCAAGTGGTTTCTCAGTCCTTCCTTAAAGGAATCTATGACCATTTACTTATGTAGCCAGCCACCAAGGGTATTGCTCAATTTATACAACACAAATAAATCAAGGATGGGTGATCATGAGGCAGAGAAACTGCCCCAATAAAATATGATCATTCTCCTTTTTTTCTGGCCATGGGCTATGTTACAGACTGGGATTTCTTAGATTGAAGGAAAGGGCAGATCTCCAGGAGAAAAGACTGTGACATTACAGCAAGTGGTTTCTCAGTCCTTCCTTAAAGGAATCTATGACCTATACTTATGTAAACATACACTGGGAAAAGAGAAGTATGTACATTTTCGAAGAACTGTTGGCAGAGGTTCCAAGATGGCATTGATACTAGGAAACCAGTAGCACTATCATGAATCCCTTGTTAGAGTGGAGGCCTAATAACAACTCCAGTCCCATGACATACAACTAATATGTTTATTCAATTGTGAAATTGATCCCTGGCATGTGGAATAAGAGCTATCATAATGAAAGAGACTAAGCAGAAACCTCTGGTCAAGAGGGTAGACTAAAACCAATATTGGATTTAGGGGGAATGGCAAAGATTATTGCCACTTTTAAAGACCTGAAAGTTCAAAGAGTGGTGGTACCCATAATGTTCTCAAATATTTAATTCACTAGTCTGTTTTTTTTTTTTTTTTCAAAATCAGGTGAATCCCGGAAGATAATAGTGAACTGCCTAAAACTTCACCAATTAGTGACCCCATTGCAGCAGCAATATCAGATGTGATGTCTTTATTAAAGCACATAAACATAGCCTCAGGTACATGGAATGTGGTCATCGATATGGTGAGTGTGAGCTTTTCTACATATAGGATTAGAAAGGGCAACTGTATGTATACATTTACGGTCTAGTCCAAGGACTATGTTAATTATCTGTTGTCTGTTATATAGCTTGAAAGGACCTGGACCATCTAAAAATTCCACAGAATATCACATTGGTTTGTAATATTGGTGATATCAAGTTAACTTAGGCCAGATGATCAGTGAGTGGCAAGCACACTGAAGGTCTTAATAAGTAACATGTACTCTAGAGGTTGGGTAACAATAAACCCCATGGAAATTCAGGTGTTCCATACTTGATAATACTGCTCCAAAACACTATTGGCAACACAAAAGCTCCCAAATTTGAGTGGGATCCAGAGCAGAAAAGGCCTTTTAGCGGGTCAAGACAATATTACAAGAAGCTCTGCTTATTAGGATATATGACCTAGCAGACTCTGTGGTATGAGATGTACCTGTAGTAAGTAAAGACACTGTGATGGTCTGAATGTGTCCCTCAAAATTTATTTGTTAAAATTTTAATCCCTAATGCAACAGTGTTGGGGGGTGAGATCTAATGGGAAAGATTTCGCTCATGAGGGCTTAACTCTCATGAATGGATTAATGCTGCTATAAAGATGGCTTGAGGAAGTAAGTTTTCTCTTTCTTCTGCTCTTCTGCCATGTGGGAACACAGTGTTTCTTCTCTCTGGAGGATGCAGTGTTTAAGGCACCATCTTGCAAGAAGAGAGACCTAGGCCCTAATCTACCTATGCCTTGAGGACTTCTCAGACTCCAGAGCTGTGAGAATAAAGCTCTATTCTTTATAAATTACCCAGTCTGTGGTATTTTGTTTATAGCATCACAAAATGAATTACAACAAACAGCATGTACAGTTCATGGCAAAGCTCAATAGGAAAATCACAATACAGACCCATAGCATTCTGGCATAAGACCATGCCATTGGCAGTGGAGAATTATGCACTTTCAAAAACAGCTTCTGATGTGCTACTGAGCCCCGGTAGAGACGGAGCACCTGACCCCTGGTAGAGATGGAGCACCTGACCATGGGACTTTAAATGGCTAGGTGACCAGGACTGCCTACCATGATATGAGTTTTGCCAAATTTGCCAAATGATAAGGTTTAAAATGCCTAGCAGAATTCATTGTGAAATGAACTGGTACATCTGGAATTGGTCATGAACTGGGATAGAAGGCACAAAGAAGTCACAAACCAGGTGGCCTCCAAGTACATATCATTCAACACTGTTGCACTGGTTCAACTTTCTTTTTGTTTACAAATATGGCTGGAAGTTGGATGACAGATACTCAGAAATGGCTGAACTTTGTGAATGTGTGGGTGCGAGCTAAAAATGAACCATAGTTGCACTGTAGCGCTATTCAGAAGTGGTTATGAAAAACTACGGTGAGCGTAAATCGCAATGGGAAGAGCACTGGGTCACTACTTTGTCTTTTGGAACAATAAGCAACCCAAAGTTAGCATTTATATGGAATTATGGTCAGTGGTGAGTAGCTTGGTCACATTGGCGAGGCGCCTGAATGGAGGAAGATTGAAATATTAGAGGCCAGGAGTTCTGAGAGAAAGCATGTGAATGGGCCTAGGGAGGAGGACCTTTTATAACATCTAATGGAACAAAGAAGCTGATTCTTCAACAAAGGAGATGCAGTAGCTAGGAATTCACTGGTGCAGTCACATACTGCATGATCCAGGAGTTGCTGGACTGAGATAACAATAGAATACCTTGTTGAAGACAACTGAGGCGTTGACTTAGAGAGAATACCCTATAAGGGTGTGGCACTTTACTTCAGAAGTAGGCATACGTCCTCAATCAATGACCGTTTTGTGGTTATTTATCCTCAGTAGGCAGAATTTATTAGTCTAGTGATGGACACAAGAATGAGCTTAGTTACTATTAGTTCTAGTGACTCACTAAGGGAATTTGTGTTTTCTGTTCCCACAATTCTGGATTATGTGAGTTTAAGGGTCCATTTTCTAGAGGGGTTGTTTTACCATCTGTGTTGATGTTAAAAAAAAGAAAGAAAGAAAAAAAAAAGAAAGAAAGAAGGAAGGAAAATACTGGGTAATTTATAAAGAACAATGTATTTCTCATAAACTTGTAGTCTGGAAGTCCAAGATCAAGGTGCTAGCAGGTTTGTCATCTGTTACGAGTTCAGTCTGTGTTTCCAAAATGGCACCTTGACCACTGGGTCATCCAGAGAGGAGAAATGCTGTATTCTCATATGGCAGATGGTGGAAGGGCAAAAAAGGAGAAACTCCTTCTGCCAAGCTCTTTTATAACGTCATTAACCCATTCACAAGGGCAGGGCCCTGATGATCTAAACACCTTTCAAAAGGCATTGTTACCACTAAGTGCAGAAGTCCCCAGGTCTTGTCTAACCTGGGGAAAAGATTTCTGCCAAGAGAAAGTTCAAAGATAGCAGAGAGCTTTATTGAAGGGAAATAGAGATCAAAGAGCTTATGGTAGGAACAACAAAAAAAGTACACTCCAAGAAAGAAGTGGGCTGAACCTGCAGGAAAACAGCTCCAAGGGTCCTGACTGTGAGTTTTATCATGTTAGGCTCCCTCTTCAAGTTCCGGCTTCTTGTTTCAAGTCTGAACCTTTTTTCTTTGTCTAGTTTTCCTGCTTCTGCCTTTGGTTCCTGACTTTGTTCCCACCTAATTCCTGCTCAAGCCTATGGGACCCTCTGTTAGTGTTGGTTAATACACTGTGCTTGCCTAATGGAAGCATTGCTCCTTACTGCCACCCCAGGAAAGTTGTCTAGCAGTCAAATCTATACTTATCAAATCTGCATATCTTTTAGGAATTTCCCCCTTTGCCCCTCTTTTCTTCCTTATCAGGACGTACCTAGCAACATTCTGATATTGTAACTGCAGAGCAAATTGGGGCATCTTAAGGAGTGTTTCAGAGGATTTGTTTCTGCCTATGGAAATAAACCCTCTGAAACACTCCTTAAGATGTTTCTCCTTTCTACTCACAAGTAACTAATTGCTCACCCACTTCAGCATTAGAGATGCTATTAACATGCAAATTTTGCTTGGTCCCTCAGGCCAGAGACTTCTTAGACTTTTCCTTTCTCAAGGGCTCCGCCTCCTGCTTATGTCTGGCTGTCTGCTTACCCTAACAGCACCACCTCCCAACACTGCTGCATTGGAGATTAAATTTCCAACACACGAGTTTTGAGAAACACATTCAGAAGATAGCAGGAGTAAGACTTCTTAAAGAAGACATAACCAAGGTCCCTTTGAACTTCAAGCTATAGCTGCTTCCTGTTCCCTTTAGATTCTTTGTAATAGTAAGAGGCCAATAGGCATGGAAAAGGATCATCATCCTGGCAACGTTGACAGTTATCATCAGGAGGAGACAGAGCTGCTGTTATGCAACTGGGACAGGGCTGAATATGTAGGCACTCAAGTAATACATTTGCATTTCGTGGCACGTCCCTGCTTTATTTAGATGGCCTGATAAGGGTATGGTGACAAGGGGCTTATACCCCTCAAGGTGAGGTTCTGAGTCACATTACTAGAAAAGCCAGAAGTGAAAAGAAGCAAGAACTAACGTGAGGGGCAAAACTAACTTTTTTTTTTCTGATCATTGTTTTTTGTTTTTTAATTTTATTTTTTATTGCATTTTAGGTTTTGGGGTACATGTGAAGAACATGCAATATTGTTACATAGGTACACACGTGGCAGTGTGGTTTGTTGCCTTCCTCCCCTTCACCTTTATCTGGCATTTCTCCCCATGCTATCTCTCCCCAACCCCCCACCCCCCACTGTCCCTCCCCTATTTCCCCCCAACAGACCCCAGCGTATAGTGCTCCCCTCCCTGTGTCCATGTGTTCTCATTGTTCAACCCCCGCCTATGAGTGAGAACATGTGGTGTTTGATTTTGTGTTCTTGTGTCAGTTTGCTGAGAATGATGGTTTCCAGGTTCATCCATGTCCCTACAAAGGACACAAACTCATCGTTTTTGATGGCTGCATAATATTCCATGGTGCATATGTGCCACGTGGAACCAACCCAAATGCCCATCAATGAGAGAAAATTTTTTAACACTATATGCCCAGATCAAAAAGTTAGAAAGATCTGAATTTAACAAGCTAACAGCAAAACTAAAAAATAACTAGAGAAACAGCAGAAAACAAATCCAAAAGGTAGCAGAAGACAATAAATAATCAAAATCATAGCCAAACAGAAGAAGGTAACAAAAATCCACCCAAAAGATTAACAAATCAACAGCTGTTTATTTTTGTTTAATTAGTAAAATAGACCACTAGCTAGACTAATAGAAAAATGAATATTAAAGTGAACACAATCAGAAATGACAAAGAATATATTACTATTGACCCCATGGAAATACAGACATCAGAGAATATTATGAACACCTCTATGCACATAAACTAGAAAATCTAGAAGCAATGGACAAATTCCTGGACACATTCACCCTTTCCAGACTGTACCAGGAATAAATTGAATCCCTGAATAGACCAATAAGCTCTGAAATTGAGTCAGTAATAAATAGTCTTCCACAAACAGCAACAACAACAAAAGCCTAGGGCCAGATGAATTTGCAGCTGAATTTTACCAGATGTCTGAAGAAGAGCTGGAACCATTTCTGCTGAAACTATATCAAAAAACTGAGAAGAAAGGACTCCTCTCTAACTCATTCTCAGAGTCTCTAATACCAGAATCAAATAAGAGAAAATTAATTAGTTGAAGAGAGGCTATTTCAAAATACATAATAAAAGGAGATAAAAGAAAAAAAATGAAGTACATTTACAGGATCTATGTAAATAGCCTCAAAAGGGAAAATTTAAGATTCATTTTTTATAAAATGGAGGTAGAGAAAGAGATTGGGGTAGAAAGTTTATTCACAGGGATAATGGCAGAATACTTTCCAAACCTAGAGAAATACAACATTCATGTAAAAGAAGGTTATAGAACATTGAGCAGTTTTAAACCAAAGAAGTTTACTTTAAGGCATATGATAATCAAACTTTCAAATGTCAAGGATAAAGACAGCCTTCTAAAAGAATAAATAAAAATGTAAATAATAATAATAATAATAATAATAATAATAATATACAGTGGAGCTCCAATACAGCTGGCAGCAGACTTTTCAGTGGAAACCTTACAGGCCAGGAGAGAGAGGCATATCATATTTAAAGTACTGATGGAAACAAGCTTTTACCCTAGAATAGTATATCTAAGGAAAATATTCTTTAAGCATGTAAGACAGTAAAGGTATTCCCAGACAAACAGAAGCTGATGTATTTCATCAACACCAGATATGTCCTACAAGAAATGCTAAAGAGAGTTCTTCAGTCTGAAATAAAAGGATGTTAATGAGCAAAAAGAAATCATCTGAAGATTTAAAATGCACTGTTAATAGTAAGCATAGAGAAAAACACAGAACATCATAACACTGTAGCTGTAGTTTGTAAACTCTTCTTATCTTTAGTTGAAAGAAAAATTGATAAAGCAATAAAAAATACAAGAACTTTTAAAGACATAAAAATTATAATAAGACAAAAAAAGAAACAACAAACAGTTAAAAAGCAGGGAATTAAGTAGAAGTGTAGAGTTTTTATTAGTTTTATTTTGCATTATTGTTTATTTGTTTTGCAATTGGTGCTAACTTGTCATGAGTTTAAAATAATGGGTTATAAAATAGTATTTGTAAACTTCTTCGTGGTAACCTCAAGTGAAAAATCATACCATGAATACACACACATACAAAAGCAAGAAATTAGACCACACACCCAGAGAAAATCACTTTCACAGAGAATACAACAAAATAACCAGAAAACAAATAACAAAATAGCTATAGCAAGTCTCTACTTATCAATAATAGCATGGAATTTAAATGGATTAAACTTTCCAATGAAAAGTCATAGACTGGCTGAATGAATAAAAAAATGAGACCAAATTCGACATGAGATTTGGGCAGGAGCACAAATCAGACATATACCCAGTAATAAGATTCCTGGGTTGACCAGTAGTTTTTTTTTTTTTTTTTTTGAGAAATCTCCAAACTGCTTTTCATAGGTGTGAACTAACTTACATTCCCATCAGCAGCATATAAGTGTTCTCTTTTCTCTGCAGCTTCAACACCATCTGTTATTTTTTGACTGTGAAGCCAAAAATTGTAAAGCTCAATTATAAAATAGCAAAGTATTTGAATAAATATTTCTCCAAAGAAGATACACAAATGGCCAAAAGGCACATAGAAAGACACTCAATGTCATTAGAGAAATGTAAATTGAAAACACAATGGGATACCACTTCAAACCCACTAGGATGACTATAATTTTTCTTTTTTTAATCACAAATATTGTTGAGGATGTGGAGAAATTAATCCCTCATACATTGCTATTGGGAATGTAAAATAATAAAGTTCCTGTAAAAAATACTTTTATAGTTTCTAAAACGTTAGAAATAAAGTTACCATTCAACTCGGCAACTCCACTGCTAGATATAAAACCAAGATAATTGAAAACATACATTTATGTGTGTAACATTTTCAACACACACACACACACAATCATGTGAGATAATGAGTTGTTAATTAGCCTGATTTAATTATTCCTCATTGTAAACATTTGTCAAAACTTCACATTGTACCCAATAAAGTTGTTATTTCTCACTTAAAAGTAAAATGTAAAATAAACAAATCAACCAAAAAATGTATGCATGAATGTTTATAGATGCATATTCACAGTAATAAAATGTTTAAACAGCTAAAATGTCATGAATTAATGAGTGGATAGACAAAATATAGTATATCTCTACAACAAAATGTTATTTGGCCATAAAAAAGAATGAAACACTGATACATGCTGCAACACAAATGAACATTGAAAACATTACCCTAAGTGAAATAATATGATCACAAAAGATCACCCATTATATAATTCAGTTTATGTAAAATGTCTGGAATAATCAAATGTAGAGATTCAAAATCAGTCAAATCTGTAGATGCCACTGGGGAGGGATGCATAGATGAGTATGATTGCTAAAGGACGTTGAATTTTTTTAAGTTAATGAAAATATTCTAAAAACACATGTCTATGAATACTGTAAAATTATTAAAATGTACACTTTAAGTAGATGATTATGTGGCATGTGAACTACATCTAAATAAAGTTGTTAAAAAAGATGGGTACAAGATAAACGAAGTAGTAATGTAAATAATGTATAAACATCAATATAATGGAATATGATACAATCACTAATTGCCATGCATGTGAAAATGTCATGACATATTACTAAGTGAAAAAGCAATTTATAAATGTGTGCCCAGTTTAGTGCCAATTTGTATAAACAGAGAAAGGGGGAAGAATTGAAATAAATAAATAATCTCATGATAAGAGTGTACAGTTTCCTTCCCATTTCTGTGTGTTTATAAAATTACTACTATGATCATATATTTTGCTTATAATCAGAAGACAAGTTAGGAAAAAGGAACTGAATTATTTGAAGAAATAAAAAGGAAGAGGAAAAGAAAACAACTGTTTCCCTGGGGCCTGAGAGAAGGCAGACAGGAGCAGAGAGAGGTATAGAAAGGACACTAGGAAATAAGCAAGTCCCCTGTGGTTCTTTAACCAAAAGACACCATTAACTCTTGACATTAGGGAAATAAAGCTGGGCAAGCAATTCAAAAGAAACAATGCAGGGGACATTGAAAGACCAAAGGTGCAGAAGAAAGAAAAGGAACTGAAGTATCTAGCAATTTCAAGCTCCATATGAGAAGTAGTACTTCTCAGTTGTAAATATAACATTGTGATTAAACTAGTGAGAAATATTTAAAACCTGGCTCCACCATTTACTGTGTAGTTTTAAGGAATGTACTTCAACTACCTCAGCTGTTGTTTCTCATTTAAAAAATTAGAAATGTAATAACTGCTTCACAGGGTAAGTTGGAGCATTATATGAGTTGATCTACAGAAAATCTAAATCTGGAAGAGAGTTTGCTTTTAATTTTTATGTATCTCATGTCCTTTTTCAGTGATCTTTAACAGGAATTCAAGATGTAAATATTAGAACTTCTTTTCATATTTGCTTTATCCCATCTTTTAAAATAACAGCTTTATTGAGATAATCATTCACATACCATGAAATTCAGAACTCCAAATTGTACAATTCAGTGGCTTTTAGTATATTTGTAGGGTTTGGGACTATCACCAATTTCTAATTTTAAACATTTTCATCACTGCAAACAAACCATCTGTATCAATTTTTAACAATTTCCCTCCTGATTCCTCCCAATTCTAAGCAATCACTAATATACTTTTCATAGTGAGAGACTATTTTAAGAAAAACTGAGTCCATAAGGGGCGTAATTTCAAAGGCAGGAATTTTCCAGCACCATGCCTCTAAGTCCCCATCGGGGAACATAAAGTTCTTTGTCTGACTTTCCTGTGTATGGGCTAGGTAGAAATTCCAGGTGTCCTCCTTCGTTCAAAAAGCCCATGAAAAGCTCTGGGAGGAAGAGCCTCTGTTGTGTACCTAGCAACCAATCCCATATCAAAGTCGAAGATCAATCACTTCACAGGAAGTTTTAAAAAAAAACTCCTCTCATTGGACAAAAACATGAATGGGGTTGAAATAACTCTGGATTAAAATCCCCCTGCCCCTTACCTGTGCGGATTCCTCCCTTGGATTCCCTCCCACCGAAGCATGGGAGCTCTCTCTCTCCTTCCCATTTTCTCTCTCTCTGCCTCATAAATCACTCTCTGCTTAACTTTTTGGGTCCATGATATTTATTTGAACGGTAAGCTCACCAAGCCTCTGGGACCCCTTCCCCATTCCTGGGATAAGAGAGGTCAAGGACCTGGGCACATTGGGGAAAACATCAGATTAGGGTAACTGAAAGCATCTTTGGGACACCTCTGCTCCCTACCCGCCCAGTTACATTTTTGGCTAGCCAGCTAGGAGCAAATGTCAGAGTGGTGAGTGTATTGGACCCATTTCGCTTGCTAAAATCTGTTCTATTTGCTTTTAAATCTGCTAAGGAGATATCAGGTGCATCAGCAGAGGAATGGCCAGGCAGATACTGCCTGCAAAAACTGGGGGGGCCTGGCCATGTGCAGTGGTCACACACCGCCAGTAGCTGGGCCAAGGGTGTAAAAGCTGCAGTAACCTATGCAGGCCCCGCCCAGCCTTTCAATATCACGGCAGTAGGACTTAAAGACACATGGTGCCAGGTTTTCTCCAAATTGGTATCCTTTTCTGGGTGTTCTTTGTTTATCAGGGCCAAATCCAGGGCCAGGCAGTGGGTGCAGATTGGTGGAGAGGGGGCGGGGTGCGGTCAGGTCAAGCCTGGAGGTTTCACATGCTGCAGCTGCCCCCGGGGGGCCCCCACTGCTGTCCTCATCATGGAGTCGCATGAAGTGCAGCGTGTGAGCTAACTGGAGCCAGCTGGTGTGCATTCCAGAGATGGTGGTGTAGGGAGGGGCCCAATTTGGGTGTGTGGCCCTGGTAGCCACCATGGGAGCACCACATGCAGCACCACAGGGGGCATGGTGTTGGTGGCCCTGGCCCCTGGGCTGGGCAGTGGCAGCCCAGGGACCTATGCCCACGATACCCTGAGGCTTATGCCTATGAGGACCTCCTATAGTATAAATGCACAGGGCCAGTTCCCTGAGTCCGCAGTGCTAGATTAAGTCCTAATGAAGCCAGAGGCTATCAGTGTTTACTCAGAACTATAGAACATTGTGTTTTTGTCACCTGCAAATTTCCCAGTCCAACTGAATGGTGCCAGAATCTAATGATGTACAATTTGTCTTGCCTAGGATCTGCTCTCTGTATGGTAGAACTTCTCCATCTAGAATACCATAGTCAAACATGGTCCAAGGCTCAAATAGTTAATCACTGGCCCCACAACCCTAGGACATATTCTTATAATGAAAACCGGGTGGAGGAGGAGGCCTGGGTCCCGAGGACATTGCTCCATGAGGCCATGTGGCCAGCCTTCTTTAAGACTGTTGTGCTTAGAGGTCCCTCCTAAGGAGTTTATCCTCCTAGGACAGTTTTATGATCAGGCCTATGTTAATTGAACTCTTCCTGGGGAATATTGGCAGCCATCGCCCAAGCCTCACTGGCCTAGTTCTTCAAGGATGTGCCAATACCAGGCCACTAATCCCAGCAGTACGTATGTCCTTATGGTGGTCAATGAGGACATTTAGACAGTAAGGGTATGCCCGTAACACCAATAAGCATGATTAAGCTCAGCACATGGGGGGCCTGGAGATGATCATGCATCTAGAGCACAAGGAAATTACAAGGTAGTATAACTGGGGGATTCCCCAGGGCTAGCACTATAACTGGGGGATGCCCCAGGGCTTGCAGTTGCAAGGAATAACCAGGGATGTGGGCATTCCTATGTTCGATTTCAAATGGGTGCTACTCTTCCCAAGGCAAAAATCACCCTTAAAGTGTAACCTGGATAACTGGGACCAATTTGATACACAATCTTTGAAGAAGAAGTGGCTCATTTTTCTCTGCCAAACAGCTTGGCCATGATACCTTCTGCCAAGTGGAGAAACCTGGCCTCCTAAGGGAAGTATAAATTATAACACCATTCTACAATTAGACCTGTTATGTAAGAGTGAAGGTGAATGGATTGAGATCCCCTATGTGCAAGATTTCTTTTCTCTAAGGAATAATCATCAGCTATATAAAGCCTGTAACCTGTACCCTACTGTCCCCTCCTCAGAACTACCCCCACATTTGGGACTCCCTATGGTTTCTCTCTCCACCGATGCTGACCAGGTCTCCTCAGCAACTACAATCCAAGAGGAGTTAAGGAAGGCCAAGGCACCTCAAGCTACTGGGGTTCCCCAACTCTGCTCCCTACAGGCAGTTGGAAGAAAATTTGGTACAACCAACGTACATACCCCCTTTTCACTTTTTAACTTGAGGCAAATCAAGGTGGACTTAGGAAAATTTTCAGATGACCTGGAAATACATAGATGTTCTGCAGGGCCTAGGTCAGTCCTCTGAATTAGATTGGAAAGATATCATGTTATTGCTCAGTCAAGCCCTAATGAACAATGAGAGAGAGGCTGCTCTAGCAGTGGCTCCAGAGTTTGGGGACACCTGGTACCTTAAGTACATGGCCAAATGATGCCAGAGGAAAACGATGGATTTCCTACAGGTAGACAAGTAGTCCCTAGCATGAACCCTCACTGGGATTCTGACTCAGAACAGAGGGACTGGAGTCGTAGGTATCTATTAACTTGCATATTTGAGGGATTAAGGTGAACTAGAAAAAGGCCCAAGAACTATGCAATGTTATTCACCATAACTCAGGGAAAGGAAGAAAATTCAACAGGCTTCCTTGAGCAGTTATGGGAGGCCTTAAGGATGTATACTCCCCTGTCACCAGACTCCATCATGGGTCAGTTAATATTAAAAGAAATTTATTATGCAATCAGCAGCAGACATTAGGAGGAAGAGACAGAAGCTGGCTTTGGGGCCAGAACAGAGTCTAGAATCATTACTGAATTTAGCAACCTTGGTATTCTATAATAGAGACCAGGAGAAACAGGCTGAAAGGAGCAGGAGAGACCAGAGAAAAGCCACAACCCTAGTCATGGCCTTCAAGCAAGCAGACCCAAGTAACTCAGAAGAGAAAAAGGCTTGGATTAGCCACCAGTCTGGGAGAGCTTGCTATCACTGCAGACTACTAGGACACTTTAAAAGAGATTGTCCCCAGAGGAATGGGCAACCTCCTTGTCCTTGTCTTTAGTGTCCTTGGCCACTGTGCCAAGGGGATCACTGGAAAGCACAGTGTTACAGGGAATGAAGGTTCCCAGAGTCTGAGGTGGCTAACCAGATGACCCAACAAGACTGAGGGTGCCCGAGACAAGTGCCAGCACAAGCCATCACCCTCACCGAGCCCCTGGTAAAGCTAACCATAGAGGGCCAGGAGGTCGATCTCCTCCTGGACACTGGTTTGGCCTTCTCAGTCTTACTTTCCTGTCCTGAACAGTTGTCCTCCAAGTCTGTAACTGTCCAAGGAGTTCTAGGACAAGCAGTCTCCCAATATTTCTCCCATCCCCTAAGCTGTAATTGGGGAGATATACTCTTCTCCCATGCCTTCCTCATCATGTCAGAAAGTTCCACTCCCTTACTAGGGTGGGACCTGTTAGCCAGAGCAGGAGCCATTAGCTATATGAACATTATCAGGGAGAAAATCCCTCTCTGCATTCCATTATTTAAAGAATAGATTAATCCCAAGGTTTTGGCAATGGATCAACAATTTGGATGGGAAAGAATGTATGCCTAATTCTAATAATGCTAAAGGAACTCATCTCTTTTTCTTACCAAAGACAGTATCCCCTAAGACTGGAAGCCAAAAAGGGGATACAAAATATTGTAAGAAACTTAAAAGCTCAGGGTCTAGTAAAGTCCTGTAACAGCCTTTGCAATACTCCAATTTTAGGAGTACAAAAACCTTGGTGCAAGATCTCAGGCTTATTGATGAAGCTGTGATCCCTTTATACCCAGCTGTACCCAACCTTGTTCTCTCGAATACCAGGAGAGGTACAATGGTTTACAGTCCTGGACCTGAAGGATGCCTTTTTCTGTGTTCCATTACATTCTCTCAGTTTCTGTTCACCTTTGAAGACCCTTTAGACCAGAATTCTCAGCTCACCTGGACAGTGTTAGGCCAGGGCTTTCAAGATAGCCCTCACCTGTTCAGCCAGGCTCTAGCTCAAGACATTAGTTATTTTTCACATCCAGGTACCCTTGTCCTTCAATATATGGATGACTTACTTTCAACTGCAAACTCAGAAACCCAGTATCAGCAGGCCACCCAGGACCTCCTAAACTTTCTTGCCACCTGTGGATATAAGGTTTCCACAACAAAGGCAAGATGTGGTCTTTGTGGGCAAGATGTAAAATACCTAGGAGTTGTCTTGTCTAAGGGCACTTGGGCCCTTGATAGAGAAAGTCTCCAACACATACTGATATTCCCCCATCCAAAGATCTTTAAACAGTTGAGGGGATTCCTAGGAATAACTGGTTTCTGCCAGTTGTGAATTCTCAGATATGGTAAAATAGCCAAACCCCTATACAATCTGATTAAGGAAACCCAAAAGGCTAACACCCATCTAATACAATAGGACCCTATGGCTGAGGCAGCCTTTCAGACCCTGAAGCAGGCATTACCTCAGGCTCCAGCTCTAAGCCTTCCTACAGAGAATGACTTCTCCCTATTTGTTACAGAAAAGTCAAGAGTCACACGGGGGGTTCTCACCCAAATTCGGGGGACCATGCCACAACCAGTGGCATACTTAAGTAAGGAAATTGATGCAGTAGCAAAAGGCTGCCCACAATGCTTGCGGGTCGTAGCCACGGTGGCTATACTGGTCTCAGAAACTGTTAAAATAGTGCAAGGGAAAGATCTAACTGTATGAACTTCACATGATGTAGCTGGAATTCTGACCTCTAAAGGAGACTTATGGCTGTCCAACAACTGCTTCCTCAAATATCAGGCCTTAATGCTAGAAGGGCCTGTACTTAGGCTGCATACATGTGCAGCCCTCATTCCAGCTACTTTTCTTCCTGACGTAAGAGCAGACAAGATACATGACTGTCAGCAGGTTATAGTCCAAAACTATGTGGCTTGAGAGGATCCCTTAGAAATTCCTCTAGCCAATCCTGACCTTAAACTATACACTGATGGAAGTTCATTTATGGAAAGTTGCATTCAAAAAGCAGGATATGCAGTAGTCAGTGATCAAACGGTGCTTGAAAGTAATTCCCTTCATCCTGGAACTGGTACCCAGCTGGCAGAACTAATAGCCCTCACTTGAGCTCTAAACTTAGGAAAAGGAAAGAGAATAAACATATACAGCAATTCCAAATATGCTTACTTGGTTCTGCATGCTCATGCTCCCATATGGAAAGCAAGAGAGTTCCTAAGCTTGGCAGGAACTCCCATTAAATATCATAAGGAAATTTTAGACTTATTACAAGCTGTCCAAGAACCCAAAGAGGTAGCAGTCTTACATTGCTGAGATCACCATAAAGGAGATGAGAAGGAAGCAGAGGCCAATCACTGAGCTGACCTAGGAGCAAAAAGGACAGCTAGACAAGGAATTATAGACAGACCTTTAATATGGGAAAACCCTCTCCAGGGAACTAGACCTCAATACTCATCAGAAGAGGTAGAATGGGCAACCTCCCGGGGACATAATTTTCTTTCTTCAGGATGGCTAGCTATTGAAGAGGGATAAGTACTGCTACCTGCTGCCAGCTGGTGGAAAGTACTTAAAACCCTACATCAAACCTTCCATATTGGTATAGAGAATACACATCAGATGGCCAAATCTATATTTACAGAAAAAGATCTTCTTCAAGGCTGCCCAACAAATGGTCAAAGGGTGTGAAATATGCCAGAAAAATAATCCCTTGGCACATCACAAAGCTTCTCCTGGGAAACAGCAAACTGGTCATTACCCAGGTGAGGACTGGTAAATGGACTTTACCCATATGCCTAAGTCTCAGGGATATCAATATCTGCTAGTATGTGTAGAAATCTATGCAAACTGTGTTGAGCCTTTCCCCTGTAAAACAGAAAAAGCCCAAGAGGTGATAAAAGTCCTGATTAATAAAATAATCCCTATATTCAGACTCTCTCACTGTCTTCAAAGAGATAATGGTCCTCCCTTCAAAGCTGCTGTGACCCAAGGAATTTCCAAGGTGTTAGGAATACAGTATCATTTCCACTGTGCTTGGAGGCCTCAGTCCTCAGGGAAGGTGGAAAAGATGAATGAAATTCTTAAGAGACACCTAAAGAAACTGGCCCAGGAAACCCACCTCCTGTGGCCTTCTCTATTACCAATAGCACTCTTAAAGACTCAAAACTCTCCACAGAATATAGGACTCAGCCCCTCTGAGATGCTTTATGGATGGCCCTTTCTTAGTAATGATCTTGTATTAGACAAGGAAACAGCAGATCTACCAACAGAATCTTAGGACCTTACCTGAAGGACACTCTATGGAAAAAGGGAAAGAGTTGTTCCCTGGAGACTTGGTGCTTGTTAAGTATCTCCCCTCAGATTTCCCTCTCTAGGCTCTTGTTGGGAAGGACCATTTTTGGTTATTCTGTCGACTCCAATGTCAGTTAAGGTGGTGGGAATTGACTTCTGGATTCATCACACTCGGCTGAAGCCTTGAATACCTCCTGAAGAAAATTATAGGCCCTCCACTCCACAGCCTGAAGTTCCAGGAGATGACCCTTCTTACACCTGCAAGCCATTAGAGGATCTACATTTGCTCTTCTGATTAGATCTCCAATTTCCTGGAGACTAACTCATGAGTCTAACTTCCATCCTGACATTAACAGGACTATCACTCTTAACTTTATTATTTGCGACCAGACTCTACATGATTGCCCCTATGGATTGGCCTAATAGGTCTCCTCCTCTCCTTCCTAGTGTCCCCCCATGAAAATTTACACTGACTCTCAGGTGCAGAGTCTTCTCTTGCCAAGGCCATGCTGTATTTGAACCTGAATTATTCCTTTCATGGTGGAGAGGAACAATAGGAGGACTTGGTACTGGCATTGAAAGAGTTACTACCTCTACGCAGTTTTACTATAATCTACCTCAGGAGTTAAATAATAACATGGAAAAAGTTGCTAATCTCTCTGCAGAAGCAGCTTAATACTTCAGCTGCCATAGCTCTTCAAAATAGAAGGGCCCTGAATCTGTTAACAGCAAAGAGAAAGGAGGAATCTTTCTCTTTCTAGGAAAAGAATTCTGCTACTTTAGAAACCAATCAGGTATTGTCTTAAACAATTATAAAACTCAGGGATGAATCTAACACAGGGCTTAAAACCTTCAAAAAAAAACAAAATCATGGGGCTTGTTTAAAAACTGGCTGTCCTGGCTCTACCCTTTCTTAGGCCCATTTATAAGCACTCTATTATTGCTGGCCATTGGGCCTCTCATCTTTAACCTTCTTGTCAAATTTGTTTCTTCTAGAATTAAGCCGTAAGGCCACAAATGGTCCTTCAATTGAAATCCCAGATATCCTTGGTTCATAAGTTCTATTATGACCCTCTGGATTAACCTGCACCCCTGGAAGACTCCCCTGTGGAGGGAACCTCAACTGTAGGGCCCCTTCTACGCTCCAATTTAGCAGAAAGTAGCTAAAGAGGGATTGACGCCCGTGGGCCAACAGCAGTTGGATTTTCCTGTTCAGAGAGAGGACTGAGGCACTGTGTTAAGGAAAACGAAGTCCACAAGGGCACAGTTTCAAAGGCAGAAATTTTCCAGCACCATGCCTTCATCCACATTCCCATCTAGGAACATAGAGTTCTTTGTCTGACTTTCTCTTGCATGGGTAGAAATTCCACATGTGCTTCTTTGTTCAAAAAGCCCACAAAAAGCTCTGGGAGGAAAGGCCTCTGTTGCAGTCCTAGCAACCAATCCAGTATCAGAGTCAAAGATCAATCACTCCACTGGAAGTTAAAAAAAAACCCCTCTCATTGGATGAGAACATGGGTCAGAATAACTCTGGAGTTAAAATCCCTCTGCCCCTTACCTGTGTGGATTCCTCCCTTGGATCCCTTCCCATGGCAGCATGGGCACTCTCTCTCTCCTTCTCTCTCTCTCTCTCTGCCTAATAAATCACTCTCTGCTAAATTCTTTGGGTCCATGATATTTATTTGAATGGTAAAGTGACTGCACCTCTGGAAACCCTTCCACATTCCTGGGATAAGAGAGGTCAAGGACCTGGGCACATTGGAGAAAACATTGGATGGGGGAAACTGAAAGCATCTTTGGGATGCTGCTGCTTCCTCTTCCACCACCACCCCACCAGTTACAATAGCTATTAATTTATTTATTGTGGATATTCTATATAAATGGAATAATGTTTTTTCTTTTAAGTCTGGCTTATTTCTCTGAGAATAACATTTTCAAGGTTCATTCATGTCATAGCTTGTCTCATTACTTCATTTATTTTAATTGCTGAATATTATTCCACTCCATGAACTATACCACTTTTTGTTTCTGCCTATCAGCTGATGGACCCTTTATTCTTGCTTTTTGGCTTTTAAGAAAAATGTTACCATGAAGAGTCACAAGTTTTTGTGTGAACATGTTTTTAATTCTCTTGAATGTATACCTAGGAGTGGAACTACCAGGTCACAGAGTTAACTCTATGTTTAACATTTTGAAGAACTGCCAAACTACTTTCCGCAGTGTCTGTACAATTTTACATGACTACCAGCAATATATCAAAGTTGCAGTCTCAACGAACTTTTGCCAACATTTGTTACAGCCTCCATTTTATTTATATTATAACCCTCCTGGTGGGAAAAAAAAGCGGTATCTCATTGTGGTTTTGATTTGCATTTCCCTAAAAACTTGAGAATCTTTTCATGTGCTTATAAACTATTTGTATCTCTTTGGGAAGAAATTCTATTCAACTCATTTGCTGATATTTTAATTAAGCTTTTGTCTTTTTATTGTTAAGTTGAACTAGTTCTTTATATATTTTGGATACAAAATTTTTATCAGATACATTATTTGCAAATATTTTTCTCATTATTTGATAGTGGCCTGAGAAACAAACAAAATTTTTTACTTTAAGTTACAATTTATCTGATTTCATTTTGTCACTTTGCTTTAAGAGATGAATCTTAAAACCACTCTCTACACCAAGCTCACAAACATTTACTCAGTTGTTTTCTTTAACAATTCTATCACTTGAATTGTTACATTTGTGTGGGAGATCCATTAGAGTGGTGAGAAAAATTATAGTAAAAGGATGGGGACCTTCTCGAAAGGTCAGAAATTTTGCATGGCTTCCAGGAAGAATAAGCTGAAGGCAGCTGTTCTACCCTGAGGCAGAGGGACAGAAATAGTTACAAGGAAATGTAGAGGAATTTATCTCAAATGGGCTTGTTCACTTATGTTGTGTTAAAACCAACCTTTGATCATCCTCGCATAATGGCTCCCTGTAAAGGAAAACAATAATGTTAATTACCCACAGATTGAGTTTGCTCCAGGATTTTGGCACTATTTCTGTACACAATAAAAGCAAGCAGCTCCAGCTTATTGAGACTGGTCACTCCCTGGCAGTCCCCTAGCCACTGTCACGCAAAATACTTGTGTCTGAATACACCTTTCATCTGTCACTCAGCCAGAGTATGTAGGACAGACTCGGCAACTGGTGCTTGCTCGAGATTTCCAAGTTCGGGGGAATTTTCAAACTAGGGATTCGTTACGGAACAACAGTTATCCATTCAACAGAAGCAGTATATAAAAGTATTGAAACAGCAGCTTAAAGCTAGTGGGACCTCGGTTTTGCAGGCTCAATTAAGGGGCATAATGCAAATTGCTGTTTCCTGTAACCCATGGTTTCCAGAGGAAGGCACACTAGACCTAGAGTCCTGGGCACAAGTGGGGAGAAATCTTAAATGACATCATACACAAGGGCAACAAGTCCCAGTAAATCTTTAAGGTTATGGGCCTTAGTCAGAGCTGCTTTGGTCCCGCTCTACACAGAAAAGCTTAAAAAGAGGAGGAAGGATGAACCACTATCTGCCTTACTGCCCCCTCTTCCTCCCTAGGCCCATCATTACTGAATAAAGATACAAAAGAGAAAACAGAGGTTTTTCCTGAGCCCCTGCATCCAATAAATTAGAAACAAGACAAGGCATACGCTACTGCTATGGGACCCTTTCTTAGGCAAGCAGCATTAGAAGGGGAGCTCTTGGCCTTCCTGGTAATGCAAGATCAACAAGGTAATTGGGCATAAGAACCCATTTATGTTGATGCTTATAAAGAGATAAGAATAAGCATTAGAGAAAACAGAGCCACTAGCCCATTTATCAAAGGATTAATTGATGCCATAGAAAATAGCTTCTGTATGACCCCATGGGGCTGGTCAGTGCTAGTTAAAACAACTTTAGAGGCCAGTCAGTACCTCATCTGGAAGGCAAAATATGATCAATTGTGCAAACAACAAGCCAACCAGAATCAATTGGTGGGCAAAACATAATGGCTGCTATACTCCAGGAGAGGGGTTCCTATGTCAATGTACAACAATTACGTTTTGTTCCCCAAGCCTATGCACAAGTGTTTTTGTACACTCTCAGGGATTGGGACAGAATTCCCAAAAGCAAAGTTCAACGGGGATCTTTTATAAATGTTCGACAGTGGCCTCAGGAGCCATTTGTTGAATTTATTAATTGGTTGACCCAGGCAATTAAGAGACAAATTAATCATGCCCAGGCTGCTGATATCTTATTATTGCAACTGGCTTATGAAAATGCTAATGTGGATTGCCAGCAAGTGATGCCGGCAATCAGAGGAAAGGCAGCTACTTCAGGGAACTAATACGAGCATGCCAACTGGTGGGAACTGAGACACCTAAAGCCAAAATATTGGCTATGGCATTAAAGCCTCCTAAAGTGAAAAGGGAGAGAAACCCAAATTGTTTTCTATGTGGAAAGCCAGGTTGTATGCAGCAGGACTGCCCCAATAGTAGAGGCCAAGGTAACTCAGGAAGAGAATCCCCTGCTATATGCCTCCAATGTAAAAAGGGGAAATATTGGTCAAATGAATGCAAGTCCAGATTTGATAAAAAAAACAGCAACCCCCTAAAGTAATCAGATGGGAAACTTCATGAGGGGCCTTCCCCAGGCCCTGCTCCCAACTGGGGCAATGCTAGTGGCTTTCCTCAGTTGAATGGAAAGCCCACAGTCTTCTGTCTCAGAGCAGCCACCACTGGGAGCACAAGACTGGACTTACTCTGCTCCAGTGAATTAGTGCTAAAAGAAGGAGAAGACATCAAAAGGGTTGCCAGTGGGATCTTGGGCCACTGCCTCTGGGAACAGTAAAATTAGTCCTAGGGTGATCGAGCCTCTCCAGTAAAGGAATTAATGTGCCCACTGGGGTAATTGATAGTGATTATCAAGGTGAGATATTAGTTATGATGGGATGTAAAGGTCTACATATTCTTCCCCCAGATCAAAGGTAACTAAGTTACGACTTTTACCATACTGAGTCCCCAATGCCCAGGGAAAGGAATGGGGAAAGGGAAGTTTTGGAAGCACTGGAGCCACAGGAATATATTGGAACCAATTAATCACTGATCAGAGACCCATGATTACCTTGAAAATTGGAAATAAGAATTTTACTGGCTTATTGGACATAGGGATAGATATTTCAATCATTAGTGATCAAAACTGGCCCACATCTCACTGCCTGGCCTACTGGCTTATGGCAATGATCAAGCAGACCTACAAGTTATAATGTCACTGCTTGACTAAGCCACCCAATCACATCAATTTTTCCACCAAAATAGAAGAAACTTAACTAAACAATTACAACGTACCCAAAGACTAGTTAAACAAATTATCCTGTAATACCCAGATTGCCAGCTCACAGGCACATCCCCTCCTTCTACAGGTGTTAACCCTAGAAGACTGAAACCTAATCAGTTATGGCAAACAGATGTCCCTGAATTTGGAAAACTAAGATATGTACATGTATCCATTGATACCAGTTCTTACCTAATTAGTGAACATGCTCTTCCTGGGAGTGCACCTGATATGTTATTAAACATCTTCTTTTAACTTTTGCATTTATGGGACAGCCCACAAAAATTAAAACTGATGATGGTCCAGCTTATGCCAGCTCACAATTTCAACAATCTTTTCACACATGGAATGTCCAATATTCCACAGGCATCCCATATAACAGGCCATAGTAGAACGTGCCCACTGCACCCTTAAAAATGTGCTCAGGAAACAAAAAAGGGGGAGTATGGGTAAGGATCCTGCAACACCACTAGCACAAGCCTTGTTTACCCTTAATATTTTTAATGTAGATGAAAAATTTCAATCGGCTATAGAAAAACACTTTGCTAAAACCTGTCAAGACATAAAACCTGCAATTTTATGGAAAGATGTGAAGAGTAGTGTATGGTGTGGTCCAAATGATTTGCTGACGTGGGGAAGAGGATATGCTTGTGTTCACACCCCCTTGGATCCCCTTTGGATTCCAGCACAACATATCAAACCATACCAATACGTGGCTAGGACCCAACCTGGTACCAGAGATAAAGAAAATGATCCTGCAGGACTTGCAGCCCCTGATGATGCAGCTTCGTCAGTTGACACAGGCCTCAGACATTACCTGGGGAATACTGAAGAAAACAACTAAGGAGGCTGAGTAAATCCTGCTCCAAACACAAACACCATTCACCCCGGATAATTTATTCCTTTCTTATTTTCTCACCTTGCCTGTAACCTGTACTTGCTACACTCTATTGAGCCCATCTTCTAAATCTGCCTTTTTTCTGCCTGTTACTTAGGCAGATACTCCCTTCTCAGTCTCTAACAATGCAACTGCTTAGCTAGAAAGGATTAATACCCCCAGTAGTGTCCCTTATTAATGACACACATTGGACTGAAGTGCCAAGTAACATGACATGTCACTTCTTGATTGGAAAAGAATGTTACTGATTACTCATGTTTGGCTTATGTTATTTACTAATTCTAGAATGCAAAGCTAAAACATGACTTATTACTGCTGCACCTGACAAACCTGTTGCCGCACACATCTGTACTCTGCAATCAACAAAACCTGATGCAAAAAAACAAAACAAACAAAACAGAAAAGGGGGAGATGTAGGATATCAGTCAGGGTGGTAGAAAAATTATAGAAAGACTTAAACCTTCTTGGAAGGCTGGTATGTTTTGCAAAAGCCTCGGGAAAGAGTTATTGCTGAAGGCAGCTTAATCCTCTTACCTTGAGCTAATAGCAAAGAACAGATAACAAGAGAATGTAGAGGAGTTTATCTAAATAGTCTTGTTTATCTATTTTCTCAGAACCAACCTTTAATCATCCGCACACATGACTGCTCTCTACTCAGGGAGTTGGCAATGTTAATCATCCACAAATGGTGTTTGCTAGAGACCTTTGTCACTAAATCTGTTCTAAAATAAATTTGAGCATCTCCAGCATATGGGGGTGCTGCATGACCAAACTCCTTCAGGGTCTGTAAGCCATAGGTCTCCTAGCCACACTGTCCCAGGAAAAACACCTGTGTCTGTGTACTTCTGTCATCTGTCTTTAGGCCAGAATCTGTGGGTCAGACTCAGGAGCATCTTTTGTTCAGAGCAATGTTGACGTCCTCTCAAATGTCTGACTCATTTGGACAGAAAAATTCATACACCAATGAGAAGGATTGACAGGAAAAGGATTGAGTTGAGAGAAACATTTTTTAATTTAACAAGCTGGGAGTACAGACGTTTTACTTTCTACCTCTTCCTTTAAAAAATAAAATAGGCAATGTGAACGAGGTATTGAGGCATGAACTAAAAATGACTTTTAAATGTTTCATCACTAACAAACACAGGAAAGATTTTGTTTTTTTCCACCATTTCTCATGGTCCTCAATATATATCTACTTCCTTTCCTGATACAATGATAACAATATTTAAGAGACATGGATTTGGGAGAAAATTTCCAAAATGGGAAACAATTCTATTTCCAATATGCAGTCATTTCTATAACACATGTGCTATTGGAAGGAAGAGAAAGAAGGGAAGAAAGTGAAGAAGGGAGGGAAGGAAGAAAGAGGGGAGGGAGGAAAAGGAATACAAAGGTAAAAGTTTTAAAGTCAGATTTTTTTAATGACATGATTTAATTTCAGCCTCATACTTAAAAAGCTGGAATTACCCATTAAAACAAAATATATTTCAACTCTGGAAGCATGGATTTATATTTTGTATCCAACTTCAATGTTATTACTGCCAGTTGGCAGTTACCAGGAACTAATCTAGAATGAACTGGCAGTTCTGGTTCTGAGGATACGTCACAAACACTTTTGTTATGGCAATACCTCTTCTTAAAGAGGCGAAGAAGGAGCTCCTAAAACTTTTCAGGAAACCCTGGATGCTAATATATAGCCATTGCCTGAATTTATTCCATCCTGTGAAATGATCTTTGGGGCTACTACTTTAGCTCTAAATTGTGCCTGGAATGCATAATATGCACTAAATACATGTGTATTGAATGAGCGATCTGATCCTCTTCATATCTATAACTCAAATGAAATTTTTATCACTGTGAGTTTATGGAATTATAAGTTTATAAATTGAAAAGAGATGGTATATAATCTTCTTTATAAGAACAAAATTAATAGATAAGAACAGTTGAAAATGACAAATCCAGGAAGAAAATAAACTTGACTAGGGATTATGTGTATGTGGGAAATGTGGCTGAGACATGAATTACATGAATTACATGTTCCCTGATTGCCTATTCTTAGATTTGTAACTCCAGTAGGATAAGATCTGTATCTTACGCTTCTTATAGCTTCAGTAATTAGGAGAGTGCCTTGTTGCTAATCAGCATTAAGTATCTAACAATTTCACAGTCATCTCCTTGATTTCTATAGAGACACAGTGTAGCTCTACCACAGAATATATGGCTTTACATTTATCTGTTCAGTTTGTGTGCATCCTTACTGAATTTGGGTGCAACTCTTCAAGTCAAAAACTGTGTCTATTCATTTTTCCATACCCAGATCTAAAGCAATACCTGCTCATAAATTTTATTTAAATTAATAAATACAGATGATATGGCTGGATACAGTCAGATGGTAGTCCTTCCTCACTATGCCACATGCATCTCTACAAAGCATAACAGTACTGTTGTGAAAGCATAACCGTAGCTATGCTCTCTTGCAAGGGACTTCCACTTGAACATATATGTATAAATCCACATATACGAATTCACAAATATAGATTGTGTGTGTGTGTGTGTGCGCGCACGTGTGCACATATGGGCGTAAGTGACTAAATACACCTCTACTATTTGTATTGAATAACACGTTTATTTGACTATATGTCTTTAAGATTCATCAGTTTGGCATATTGCATGATTATTTTCTCAAAGTATTTGTCAGGCTGTAAGAGATCTGGTTAAAGACAAAAAGCACAGGAATTCATTATTTATTCTTCTAGTGAGCCACACCCCTCCCTTTCCTGATCCTAGGAGCAACCCAATGATGTCATAGTTATTGTCTTATGTCATACTAGTTGAAACAGTGGTTACCAGCACCAGGAAGAGAATTATTTTAAAGAGTCCTTTTAACTGAAATCTCCTTTGAAATAAGATGTGCTACGTGAACTCAAACTAATTAGAAAGGTGGCAAGATGATGGCATTAATAGCCAGGGGATATGGACTCTTTCGGCCCCATTGGCCGTTTGATGGCATCCCAAAGGCGATCACAAGGTAAGAAAGATTTTCTATGTACTGTTGAAGCAAATCAGGATTGAAATTTAAAAACAACATACTTGGAGAATTTTTAAAATGTAATTATTACCCCTCTGTTTTCTGTTGCTGTGTGGATAAAATATAGAGCAATTAATATTCCTAAAAGTAATAAATCTCAGCATATGACTTTCCTATATTAAAACTCTTCCATGGCTCCTCAGGCCTGCAGGAAATATCTAAATACCATGTTCTCTTATACCAGATTCTCCATGATCTTGCCCCTGCTGTCTTTTCCTAACTTATGTTTCATGCCGTTTCACCCAAACCTAATTCTGTCTCAAACTACATGCAGTTACCTAAATGTACCATGACATTTCATGCTTTTGTGTCTTTGTATGTACTATTGCCTTTCCCTATAATATTACTAATATGCTCTCTGTTAAGCAAAAATTGTTTTTTTGTTTTTTTTTTTTTGAGTCAGAGTCTCACTCTGTCTGTCACCCAGGCTGGAGTACAGTGGTGCTATCTTGGCTTACTGTGACCTCTGCTTCCTGGGTTTAAGCGATTCTCCTGCCTCAGTCTCCTGAGTAGCTGGGATTACAGGTACATGCTACCACACCTTGCTAATTTTTGTATTGTTAGTAGAGATAGGGTTTTACAGGCTAGTCTTGAACTCCTGACCTCAAGTGATCCTCCCACCTTGGCCCCCCAAAGTGCTGGGATTACAGGTGTGAGCTACCGTGCCTGACCAACTGTGTTTAATATGCTGTTTAATACACCCATTTGGCTTACTACTTTTTTCCTTACTCATTATATCTTTTAAAAAAATAACATCGAAAAAATATACGACATAATGCATAATTTATTTTTATACACAATTAAAAAATTTATATACAATAAAATCAATACAAGTATACAGCTTGATGAGCTTTAATAATTGTATTCACATAGGTAACCATTACCCTAAAGTTCCTTCCTGCCTGGCTGCAGTCTATTCACCATCTATCACTAGCATAAGGCAACCACTTGTCTGCTTTCTGTCATAATAGATCAGGGTTTGTTTTCTTCTATTCAAGAATTTCTTATAAATGGAGTCAAACCATATGGTTCTTTCATCATAATGAGTTTTTTTAAAGATGTATTTATGTTGTTGCATGTATCAGTAGTTTGGAGTTTTTTTTAAATGCTAAGTAGTATCCATTGTGTGAATGTCCCACCATTTGTATCAATTGACATGTTAATAGACACTTGAGTTCTTTCTAGCTTTCTGTTAATTATTAATAAAGCTACCATGAGCATTTGTGAGCAATAATTGTTGTGGATATATGTTTTCATTTTTCTTGGGTAGATACATAGCAGTGGAATTGCTGGTTGTATTGTAAATACACATTTAACTGTTGAAGAAACTGTAGAGCTATCTTCCAAAAGGTTGTTCCATTTTACATTCTCACAAGTATTAGAACTCCAGTAGCTCCACATTCTTACCACCACTTGGTATTGTCTGACAATTTAATATTAATCATGATGGTAGGTATTATGGCAGGTAAAATAATGCTCCCACCCCTCTCACCCCATTAAAAAAAAAGTGCTCACATCCAATCTCTGGAATCTGTAAATATATTACGTACATAGCAAAAAGAACTTGATAGATGTGATTAAAGTTAAGGACCTACTTTAACATGAAGAGATTATCCTGAATTATCCAGTGGATTCCACATGCATCCCTAAAAGTAGAAAACCTTTCCTGGCTGTGGTAGTAAAGAGATGTGATAACAGAAGGGCCTGTGAGATGGCAATAATGAGAAGGACTTCGGCCACTGTTGCTGGCTTTGAAGATGGAGAAAGGCTATCAGGGAAGGAATGTGGATGGCCTGTAACAGATAAAAATGGCAAGGAAACTGATTCTTTTCTAGAGCATCCAGAAAACAATAAAGCCCTGCTGGTATCTTGATTTTAACTCAGTGAGACTCACTGCAGACTTCTGATCTACAGAATTGTAAGATAATAAATTTGTATTTTAAGCCACTAAGTTGGTTGCTGTTTGTTATTGCAGCAATAGAAAACTAATACAGGTGTATAATCGTATATTTTGCTGTGGATTCAATTTCTATTTCCATAATGACCAATGAATTTGAGTCATCATGTGCTTATTAGCTAGCCATGTATCTCCTTTTATGACATTCTTGTAAACCAATTGCTCATTTTTAGTTAGGTTGTTTAGATGTATTGACTTGTAATAGTTCTTTTTATATCATAGATACAATTATTTTGTCAGATAGATTTATGGCAAATACTTTCAGTCTGTGACTTACCATTTCATTTATTAATGGTGTCTTTCAAAGGGAAGTTCAAATTTCAGTGATAGATCTTCCTTCTCCTTTTAAGTTTTCTAAGTTGTTTTATGATTAAAGCAAAATGATAACATTTTTATTGTTCTAAATGTATGTAGAGGAAATTTTAAAGATAATTATATTAAAAATGGAAAAGAGTAAAGTGACTTAAAGGGAGATATAGTTTCTATACTTCATTCAATCCCGTGAAATGTGAATTTCAGTAGATCTTTGTGGTGATGGAATAATTCTAGATACTGATTGAGGTAGTGGTTATAGCAATTTACATATGTGATAAAATGGCATAGAATTATATGCATACATTGTACTGCTATCAGTTTTTGGGTTTCTGATTATAATACATTTATGGAAGACGTAACTATTGGGTAAAACTAGGTGAAGTTATCTAGATATCTCTGTACTGTTTTTGCAACTTTGTGAATTTTAAAAAGTTTTAAGAAATTATCTGCAAGGTTAACTGAACTACAATTGAGTCACTCTCTTTGTATTCTTTATTCTCTTCCATTAATCTATGTATATGTCTATCCTTATGCCAATACACACTGAATTGACAAATAAAGTTATAGTAGGTCTTTCAAGCATGATGTCTTTCAAATTTGTTCTTCCAAATTGTGTAAACTATTAGAGGTCCTTTGCATTTTCATGTAAAATAATCATCCTGTCAATTTGTAAAAAAAATATTGCTAGTATTTGATTGAAATTATATAGAATCTATAAATTTGAGGAAAATTGGTGCTAACAATATTGAATCATTCAATCTATAGACATGACACACTTTCCCATTTTCCTAGGTCATCTTTAATTTCTCTTAGTACTGTTTCATGGCTTTCAGTGCACAGGTCTTGAACAATTTTTGGAAGATTTATCCCTAGATATTTATTGCTCTCCAGTGATATTATCAGTGGTATTTATAAATTTTATTTTTCAATTATTCATTGCTAGTATAAGTCAATGCAATTGAATTTTATAATAACTTTGTATTCTATGATAGTACTGATTATTAATTCTAGTAGCTTATCTGTAAATCAAAATAATTTCACTTTTCCTTTTCAATCTATATGGTTTTTCAAATACCACTGGTAATATCACCTGAAACCAATAAATACCTAGGGATAAATCTACCAAAATTGTTAAAATAAATGGAAAAACATCCCTTGTTTATAGATAGGAAGACTTCATATTGTTAAAAAAAATTCCATACTAGCAAAAGCAATTTATACAGTCAGTGCTATCTCTATCAAAATACATTGGCATTCTTTTTACAGAAATATTAAACAAAAACAAAAACAAAAAGACTCTAAAGCCCATATGAAACCATGAAGAACTCCAAAAAGCCAAAATGATCTTGAGAAAGAAGAATACAGATTGAGGCATTATGTTTTCTGTTTTCAAAGCTATGGTAATTAAAATAGTATTATATTGGCATGAAAAAGACATATAGAACAATAAAACAGAATAGAGAACCCAGAAGTAAACCCATATAGATATTCTTTATTAGGGTGAAGAAGTCACTTTCTATTCTTAGATTGCTAATAGTTTTTTAAAATCATGGATTCTGTCATACTAATTTTCTGCCTCTGTTGAGATGACCATGTAATTTTTTACCTTTACAGTGTTAATATGTGTCTTTGTTCATATGTGTTGATATAAAGGAATACCTGAGGTTATGTAATTTAAAAAGAAAAGTTTATTTGGCTCATTGTTCTTCAGCCTGTACAAGAAGTATGGTGCCAGTATCTGCTTCTGGTGAGGGCTTCAGGCTGCTTCCATTCAAGGTGGAAGTGGAAAGGGAGCCAGCATGTAGAGTGATCACATGGCAAGATAGAAGGCAAGAGGTGGGAGAGGTGCCAGGCTCTTTTTATCAACCAGCTCTTACAGGAACTAATAGAGCAAGAACTCACTAATAACCACAAGAGCAGCACCAAGTCACAGAGGGATCTGCCTGTATCACTCAAACATCTCCCATTAGGCCCTGTCTTCAACATTGGACTTAAAACTTTAACATAAGGTTTGCAGAATCAAGTTTCCAAACTATAAAGCAAAATGAAAAATTAATTATTGGATTTTTACATGTTAAACCAACCTTGTGTTCCTGGGATAAACCCCATTTGGTCATAATGTAGCATTCTTTTTATGTATTGCTGGTTTGATTTGCTAATATTTTATTAAAGATTTTTGCATATATGTTCACTAAGTATATTTGTAGCTTTTATTTTGTAATATCATTTTCTAATTTTGATATTAGGATAATGCTGACCTTTTAAAATTAGTTGGTAGATGTGCTTTCATTTTCTATTTTCAGAAAGTATGTAAATTGACATTATCTTAATTACTTGCTTGGTAGAATTCATAAGTGAAGCTATTTGCGTCTGAACTGTAGTTTGTGGAAAATACTGTCATTAGGTATTCAATTTCTTTAAAAGATAAAGAGCTTTAACATTTTCTCTTTGTTCTTGTCTCCATCTTAATAAATATCATTCAAGGTATTTGCTTATTTCATTTAAGTCATTGAATTTATTAGTATAAAGTTGTTCATAATTTTTAAATTATCATTTTTATACCTGTGGAATCTAAGTGATGTCCTTTCTTTCATTTCAGACATTAGTAATTTGTCCTATTTCTATCTACTTATCTGTTGATATGTCTGTGCTCAGTTTATCAGTCTGGCAAAAATATAAATCTAAAATGGATGAAAAATTCGAAGAGATTTCAAAAGTGGTATACAAATGGTAATTAAGATATGAAAATAGGCTCATACCATTAATAACCAGGGAAATGCAATTAAAATCAAGTGAGGTTGCCCTGTACACCTATTAGAATGACCAGAGTAAACAGACAAATTAAAAAACCCCAAAATACCAAGGGCTGGAAAGGATGTGGCTAAATCTGAACTCATACATTGTTGGTAGAAATGCAGAATGGCAGTCACTTTGGAAAACAGTTTGGCAGTTTTGTTCAGTCATTCACTTATTGACCATACAACTAAGTAAACCTAATCTTGGATAATTGCCCAGGAGTAAAAAAAAAACTAATCAACACAAAAGTCTACATGTAAATGTTTTTTTAGTAGCTTTATTCATAGTTTGCTAAAAGCTAGAAGCAACTCAAATGTCTTTCAGTTGGTGGATAAATAAAATGTGGTACATTCATACCATGGAATAGTACCTAACAATGATAATAATAATAAAAGGACTAAAAACAACATGGATTGTCTTCAAATGCATTGTGCTAAGTGAAAGAAACTAGATTTAAAAGACAACAACACCTATGATACATTTAGATGACATTCTGGAAAAGGCAAAATTATAGGAACAGAAAAGAGATCAGTATTTACCAGAGCCTCGGGTTGTGGGGATAGGACAACTCCAAAGGAAGAAAAGGGAATTTTGGAGGATGACAGAACTGCTCTATATTTTGACTGTGCAGGTAATTACGTGACTTATGAGTTTGTCAAAACTTACAGAACTGTAGGCCAAGAAGACTGCATTTTATTGGATATGAATTATAGTGCAATGTAAATAAAGCAACTTGCTATATTTAATCTTGACAGTTTTTCACTCAATATCATGTTTCTAACATTCATCCATGTCGCATGTAAAGTTCTAGTTCATCATCTTTCTCTGCTGCATATTATTGTATTGTGTGAATATTTCAAATGTATTCATTCATTCTCCAGCAGAAGTATTTTGTTATTGTTTTTCCATTTTTCTTTTTCTACTAAGCTCAGTACTTCTCTAATGATTTTGGAACAATTTTATGAAGTATAGAACTAAGAGTAGAATAGCTGAGATTTAGGGTATGTGCCTATTCAACTTTACAAAATAATCTGACATTTTATTTTCAAGTGGTTGTACTGGTATATACTCACACTTAAAGTGTTCACTAGTTTCCAGGGCTTCACATTTTCACTAGTACCTGGTATTGTCAGGCTTATTTTTTACACCCTAGTCAATATAAAATAATACATTTTTATGGTTTTAATTGGCATCTTTCTCATTACTATTGAGGTCGAGCATCGTTTCATGTTTTATTTTGCTTTTCCATATTCTTATTTCCTTTTTTTTTAATTTTTTTATTTTGCCCATTTCCCATTGGGTTGTTTCTCTTTTCTTTTTTACTTACAAGGGATCATAAAGTACTTTTAATAGTGATCTTTTGTTAGTTTTTATGTGATGTAAACAGGTTATATAAGTTTTGACTTACTTCATTTTGTGGTGTTGTGGTTGAAATTAGAAATTCATAATTTTAAAGTAGTAAATGCATTGTTTTTAGTGTTCTTATACAAAGATCAGTTGTTTAAAAAATGGGTGCTTAACTGAAGGTTATAAAGATAATTTATATTTGTTTCTAAATGTTTTAAAGTTCTGTTTTTCATATTTGTTTATTCAATATAGAATTAATTTTTGTATATGGCATGAGATAGGCATCCAATTTATTTTACCTATAACCAATTGTCTCACAACGATTTATTGAAAATCCATTTTCTACAATGATCCAAATATTCTCCTCTGTTATATTTCAAGTTTACATACACGCATGGGTCTGGATCACTTTTTTGTCCCATTAAGATTTGATTCCTCCACCAATAACATACCTTACAATTATTATTCTGTTGTGATACATTTTGATATCCTATTAAGTTTGTTTACCACTTTTCAGAATTATAGTTTTATTTAGTACTGGATGTTAGATCTAACAGTTTGGTCAGATTCAGGTTAATTTTTTGGCAACAATACTTCATAGGTGATCTTACATGGTTCCTATTATATATGCCATCAGGTAGCATCACTATTAATGAAGCTGTTTGCTTGTCTGTTTAAAATGCTGACAGCCAGGTCTCCTCATTGTAAAGTAACATTTATTTCCCTTTAGAATTATCAAGTAATATGTGAGGTAAAACTTTGCCTCATTTTAAATTATTTTAAAGTAAATTAATAGGGCTTATTTGAATCCATTCTTTATTGGGGCTTGCTAAATAGTAACTATCGTTATTTTTCTCCATTCCTACCAGATATTTTCTCTTAAGAAGAGGCTTTTCTTGTCAAAAGGAGGTGAATTCTGGTTTATTTCCAAAAGAATTAGATTAGATGCTTAATTCTTTCTTTTAATTACCAGTTCTCAGAGTAAAGATCTGATGTAGTAGTTGCCTCCAATGGAAGTGGGGTTCTTTTTTCCCTGTTTTTCTATGTTGTTGTCATTATCGATTTCTTTTTTTTATTTATTTAATGTGTTAAATCAATCCCAGTAATTCCATTTGATACTCAAATTGTCTCAAATTCACAAGTGTCCTTTTTACATAATCTTGTTAGTCTTTCACTACGTCCTTACTGTCAAGCATAAAATGTTCCAGGCTCATCTTGTACTTCTCCTGCCATAGACCAACAGCTTCTCTATTTCAGTCCCAGTTTCAGTTGTCTATGTATTGCTCTGGTTTCCAGCCCTCTCTTTCTTTCTGGTCTCTGGGCACTTTTTCCAGGTTATTGTTGTTGCTGTTGTTTTTTTCAGGCTTAGGTTTACATTTTTTCAACACCAAATATTCATTCAGTGACAACTATGGGTTGGATACTGAAGTGAACAAAATAAATTCTCTGAGCTCAAGGAGCTAACTTACATTGCAAAAATCCTTGTTATATTACCTATGCATTTTAATGTATATTTTTGTCTTCCCATTTTAGGTATTGTGAAGGTTTTAAGTAACCTAGACTGCTAATTACCATTAAAGGTGTCATGAATAATAATTTGTAAAGGTTTACATCAGTTTGCAGAATGAATATTTAGAAAAACAAAAAATAGGAAGTCCAATAAGGAAGGAATTGCAGTACTCTAGGTATAAAGTGGTTAGACTATTGATAGAAGTAAGAGTGAAGAAGAAAAACTGTGCTACATGAATATATTGAAGGGAGAAAAGATAGAATTTTGTAACAGTTTAGTAAGAGGCCATGAAACAGATGGAGTCAAAATTAGCTTCAAATTTTCCTCCCTGGTGGAATGAAAGAATGGCTATAACATCTACAGAAATAGTGTAGCTGGTGTGAATGGGTGGGAAGATAAACATATTTTTTGGGGTATGGACTGTATTTCTATATTTAATATACCATGCGGTGTCTTAACATGGTCTTTTACATATAAAGGATAATCAATAATTGCATCAACTTACTGCATTTGAAAACGGGACTATATGACAGTGAATAAGTGACAAGATTATAGGTGAGGAGGGGTAGTGGAGGTGCTTTCTTTGCATCTCTAGAATCTGGTTTGGTGTTTGGCACCCAGCCAGCCCTCAATTCACGTTTTTCATATAAATTAACCTAAAGCATTTGCATAGACATAATAGCTGAACCCATGGGAATAGATCTTAATGCAGAGAACATTCAGTTAAAAAACAACCCTTCTTTCCTATGCCCTGCACTGCTAACAACTGCCTGCCTTAAAAGAGCAATTCTAAACATAGCTAGTGAGGGATAATTAGTGGAGTTGGGATTTCAGGAACTGGTTTTGTTTTTTGTTTTTGGTTGGGGGAGGTGTATTCTGGATTTAAGACATCAAAGTGACAGACCTGCCACTTTCAACGCTGATATTAATTATATTCATTTTGTACTAGAGCCAGATTATTTCCACAAATTACAGCTTGTCAGTGCAATCAGTGCAATCCAGGCCTCCAAATAGAAACCTCCCATTACAGGTTATTAGCCGAGGACTGGACTGCTCTACAGCATTCACTAAAAGGTTATCGGATTTCCCTCCCTCCTTTCAAGAGGACCTGACAGCCCTTTCTATTCCCATCCTCAAGGGGGCGGTGACTACGGAACCACTCCTGAACCACGGACGCTCAAATCTGCATTAGAATTTCCCTGCGCCGCTCCCCGGTGCGTCAACCTCGGAGGCCAGTGCCTCAGACTGAGCCTGCGCATACAAGAGGTGCAGCGTAGGCGCATGCGCCCTGACTGCCCAGCAAAGGCATCTCTGGGCGGGTCTGGGCCGCTCCAGCGTTTTGGGGCCCAGGAGCTGTGGGAGGAGCTGGAGGCTTCACCCTGGTAACCACAGCGCCGCTGCTGCCCTGCCTTGCAGGCCTCAGGAATGTCATCGCCTCTGGGTGTGAGGGTACTTTGGCCACCGTCCCCGGAAATAGCTGCGCCCGCCTCTCAGATACCTCATCCTCCCCACGCCGCCGCCGCTGCCGCCATGCAAGGGGAGGACGCCAGATACCTTAAAAGGTGACGACTCCCCGAGGCTCTGCCCTACCCTACTTGCCAGGGCCCTGAAGATGTTTTTGGGTTGGCTGTGAGATGTCACTAGGCAACGCTAGTTTAGAAAAGGGGATGGGAGGCAGGGAGAGAAGTCACTGAAAAAGGGAAAAGGTGAAGGGGGCGGGGGGAAAGGAGAGAGCCCTGGGAGCCGCGAGGTTTTCGGACCTGACCTGAAGGAGCCCTGATACCATTGAAAGATGATTTCTTCACTGCATCACCTTATTCCAGGGGAGAGGGAGGTAGGGCGGCGTGAAGCGCATCTGTCTTTGTTTCCCCCCACCCCTCTTCGCAGACTCTCCATTTTCCCATAATAGATAAATCCTGTGCGAGCCTGGGAATGAAGTCTGGTGCATCCGCCCTCAGGCCTCAGTTTGGGGTTCACTGCCATGGGGTTTTGAAATGATGAAGGGGAAAGAAGTGGTGGCTTCTGCTTTTTGGAAGGCTGGGTTGAGATGTTGATTTCCAATCTCTTTCTGCTTTCCTCATTCATGTCATCTATTTGACTCCCATATTATACAACATAATTTTTGCAGGACATTTCATAATTATCAAGAGATTTGTTCAGAAGCTTGATGACAATAAAATAGGTCACAATTCATTTTAAATATTTATAGTATCAATTACACATCAAAAAAAAATTGTAGTCTGTTGGGATCATTTGACTGCTGGCAAATACTCAGATCATTCCTGATTGGGAAAAAAAAAAAGATACCTCTCACTGAACCAGAAGTAAGCAGATAGAAAAATTTTTAATTCAGTACTAATTCAGTAAATACCCTGGAATAGTCACATGTATTCTTTTGGGCACAGTTTCCTCATCTGAAAATGGGACAAGTATTACCTTCTGAGAGTATAAAAATACTTTTTAAAAAATAAAGCATGAATGTAAGGTGGTGGTATTCTTCAAGTCGTAATACCCTTGTACTGAATATTTTTATTCTGGTTTGGCTGAGCTCTGATCATAACAGAAAAGTCTTCCAAGTGTTAGTAGACTCATAAAAGGAATTCAAACAATTGTATTAATAAATAAATCAACTGTACTGTCCTTGCAAGACAGGTATGTATTGCCTTTTTCATTTTATATAAATATATATGAAACTGGCAAATAGCCAGACTATCAGTAAAAAATGTTAAATGAATATACATGCCTTCAGTGTTTATTTCCTCACTGAATTTTATTTAACGTTGGTTTTTAACATAATTTGGTTAAAAATTTTGTGACAAGAAAATAGATTATCTTTTAACTTTAAATTTAAAATTGTTCTGGAACAAAGAGCCATTGTTATACTGTTAGCTGATTTTCATGTAATATATTTGTGTCAGAGGTAGTTTTTCTTAAGATTATGGTACCAGTATGAACACTCAGGCATACTACTGTGACTTATAATTCTCAACCTGTTGTTTACTTTTAAACACATACCATCTAGTTCCAAAAATAAAACAGGGCCAGTCAATGTAATGTTTGAAGTAAAGTTAGATTAGAATCTGGAAAGGTTGAACAATACATTTCTCAATGTCATCTGATTATGACTATAATTAATAAAAGTTTGAATTGTCTGTTTTCAGACTAGAAATATACAGCAGACATGTATTCATACAGGTCTGATAGAAAACATTTATGATATCTGATAGACCCATTTTACTTATTTTTTTGACCGTGATTACATACATTCTTTAACAATATTTTTACTTTTATATTTTGTTTTTAACAAGACACCAGATAGCAGTATATTTTCAGTCCCTTTCTACCCCAATAATTCCATATTTTGGTCTTACAAAAATAATTTTTTTTTGGATCCCTATGTGTTTTGGTGTTTGATTCTTATATGCCCTTCCCTTTGTCTGGAACTTGCCCTGTTCATTGCCCGGAACTTGCCCTGTTCTTTGCCCAGCTAACTCCTTATATTTCCTATTTTGATATAAATACCACTTTTTCCAGAAAGCTTTCCTGAACTTCCCTTTCCCACTTCACAATCCAGGTCAGGTGTATTTGTTAGGTTCTCATGATAGTTAATACCTTGTTTTTTCCTGATCTTACTACTTTATATTTCCTTCTGGTTTATAAACTTCATAAAGGTAAGGTACTATGTATCTATCTAACTTTTGGAGCAAAGAGCCGCTGTTATACCATTAGCTGATTTTCATGTAATAAATTTGTGTCAGAGGTAGTCTTAAGATTATTGTACCAGTATGAACACTCAGGCGTACCCTAACTTAAAATTCTCAACCTATTGTTTACTTTTAAACACATACTGTCTAGAGTTCCAAAAATAGTCACAATCCAGGTCAGGTATTATATTCTCAGCACTCAGCAAGGTGCCTGAAACATAGATTATTAAGCAAAGTCAGAATAAGCCTGGAAAGAAATATGGGCCCAATCATATGGGACTTATGAGCTATAGTAAAGATTTGAGACTTAAAGTGTGTTGGGGAACTACTGAAGGATTTTAAGAGTGAACAACATTTCTTCATTCATTCAGTAGTTGGGATTCCACTGTGTAAAAGTCATTGAGCCAAGTGATAAAACATATTTGGTAAATGAAACATAAGTATATTCCCTGCCTTCATGGCATTTACACTCTAGCAAGTAATACAGACATTAAAAGGTATTAATATACTGATGTTTATTGTATTTATAAGTACTATATGAAATAAGTATGTGGCTTTTGTGTCAAACTTTTCTCCCATAGTATAATCAAGGTCGGTTTGTGTTGTAGCATGTATCAATACTTAATTCTTTCATATAGCTGCATAATACTTGCTTTGGTTTGGATATAGTTGTTTACACCAAAGCTCATGTTAAAACTTGGTCCCCAGTGTGGCAGTTTTGGGGGAGCTGGAGCTTGAGAGGTGTTTTAATTGCGGGGGTGGATCCCTCATGAATGGCTTGGTGCTGCTATTGACAGAGTGAGTGAATTCTTGCTCTTGTGAGACTGGATTAGTTATCTTGGGAATGGATTAGTTCCCTCTAGAGTTGGTTGTTATAAAGCCAGGAAGACCCTTAGGTATTCTCTCTTTTTACTTCCCTTTTGATCTTGTCCACTGTGTTATAATGAAGCACAGAAGCCCTCACCAGAAGCCAGGGTTCTGCTCTTGAACTTCCCAGCCTGCAGAACTGTGAGCTAAATAAACCCCTTTTCCTTATAAATTACCCAGTCTCAGGTATTCTGTTATAGCAACATAAAATTGACTAATTCAGTATTCCATTGTATGGATACACAAAATTTTGTTTATTGCTTATTTGTTGATGGACATTTGGTTTGTTTCTACCTATTGGCTATTGGGAATAAAGCCGCTATAATTATTACTGTACAAGTTTTTGTTTGAACGCCTGCTTTTTATCTTTTGGTGTATACCAAGGCCTGGAATTGCCAGGCCATATGGTAATTCTATGTTTAATTCAATGAGGAACTACTAAAATGTTTTCCATAGTGATTGAACCATTTTACATTCCCACCAGTAATGTAGGAGAATTCCAGTTTTTCTATATCCTTACTAACACCTCTTATTTTGTTTCATAATTATTACTATACTAGTGGGTATAAAATGGTATCTTATTTTGGTATTGATTTTTCTTTCCCTAATTACTAATGACACTGAGCTTTTCATGTGCTTCATTGCCGTTTGTCTTTCTTCTTTGGGAAAAGGAATTCTTTATAATAGAACCTTGTCAGATACATGATTTGCAGATACTCTGTCCTGTTCTGTGGGTTTTCTTTGAACTTTCCTGATACATAAAACTTTCATATGCAAACATTTTTATTTTTGGTGAAGTCTAATTTATTCTTTTGTTGCTCATGCTTTTGGCATCATTATTTAAGAAACCATTGCCAGATCCAAGGTCATGAAGGTTTGTCCTTCTGTTTTCTTCTAAGAGTTTTAGAGTTTTAGCTCTTAAATTTATATCTTTGATCCATGTTGAGTTATTGTATGGTAAGAGTCCAACTTCATTATTTTATATGTGAGCATCTAGTTCTGACATCATTTGTCAAATAGATTGTTCTTTTCCTCCATGAATGGTTTGGACATTTTTTTTTGAAAATCAAATGACTAAAAATGTTGGGGTTTATTCCTGCACTCTCAATTATATTTCACTGATCTGTCAGTCCTTGTGCTAGTACCTCACTGTTTTGATTACTGAAGCTTTGTAGTGAGTTTTGAAATCCAGAAGTGTTGAGTCCTCCAACTTGTTCTTTTTCAAGATTGTTTTAGCTATTTAGGGTTCCTTGCATTTCCATTTGAATTTTAGGGTTGGCTCTTTCATTTCTGCCAAAACAAAAAAAAACAAAAAAAGCTGTTGAGACTTTGGGAATGTAATGAATCTGTAGATCACTTTGGGGAATATTGACATCTTAACAATATTAAGTCCTTCAGTCCATGAACATGGGATTTCTTTTCATTTAGTTCATATTAATTTCTTTCAGCAACTTTTTGTTGTTTTCAGTATACAGTTGTTCCTTGGTTACATTTATTCCTGAGTATTTTGTTCTTTTTGATGCTATTGGAAATGAAATTTTCTGTTTTCTTTTTATATTTTTCAGTTCTAATATATAGAAAAATAATGATTTTTTTTGTGTTCTGATCTATATTCCAACTTTGTTGAATTTATTAGCTGTAACCAGTTTTTGTGCCAGTTTTAGAATTTTCTATGTATAACATTATGTCTTTTGCAGATAGAAATAATTTTACTTCTTCCTTTTCAATCTGGATGCCTTTTTTTTTCCCCCATGCCTCATTGCCCTGGCTACAATTTCCAGTACTATGTTGAATAGAAGTTGGGAAAGTGCATAAACATTCTTGTCTTGTTCCTGATCTTAAGGGGGAAAGCTTTCATTCTTTCACCATTGAGTATTATATGGACTGTAGATTTTTCATGTATGCCCTTTATTATGTTAAGGAACTTTTTTTCTATTCCTAATTTATCAAGTACTTTTATCATGAAAAGATGCTGGGTTTTGTCAGATGCTCTTTCTGTACCAATTGAGATAATAGTGTACTTTTTTTTTTCTTTATTCTGTTAATGTGGTATATTATATTGAAATGCCCATGTGGCCATGTTGTATGGTCCTTTTAATGTACTTCTGGATTCTGTTTGCTAGTATCTTGAGGATTTTCACATCTATATTCATAAAGGATATTGTTCTGTAGGTTTTCCTGTAGTGTCTTTGTCTTGCTTTGGTATCAGGGTAATGATGGCCTCATGGAATGAATTAGAAAGTGTTTCCTCTGTGTTATATCTTTTGGAGGAATTTGAGTGGTATTCATGTTAATTTGTCTTTACATGCTTGGTAGAATTCACCAATGAAGCAATCTGCTATTGGACTGTTCTTTGTTGAAAGGTTTTTGATTACTGATTCAATCACCTTACTTCTAGTTTTGTTCAGATTTTCTATGTCTTTTGAGTCAGTTTTGGTAATTTGTGTGTTTCTGGGAATTACTCTTTTTCATGTAGGTTATCCAATTTGTTGGTGTTCATATTATCCTCTTGTAATTTTTTAATAATCAAAAGAAGAAAAAAAGTTTTTTAGAGAAATCTGGTGTCTGTATAGAGTGTCTTATTGTGGATCTTTGAGTTTCTTTGAAGTTCATTGAGCTTCTTGGATGTGTAAGTTTGTCTTTTGTCTACTTTGGGAAGTTTTTGACCATTTTTTCTCCCAGCATTCTCTATGCTCCTTTCTCCCTCTCCTTTCATACCCTCATTATGCATATGTTGGTATACTAGATGGTGTTCCATAAGTCTCTTAGGCTCTGTTTATTTTTCTTCATTCTGTTTTCTTTCTATGCCTCAAAATGGACAGTTTCATTTGACATTATCTTCAAGTTTTCTGATTCTTTTCTGTCTCTGCTCAGATCTGCTGTTAAAAACCCTGTAGTGATTTTTTTATTTCAGTTATTGTACTTTTCAGCTCTAGTATTTTTATTTGGATCCTTATAACACATTTTTAAACTATTTATTTGTTGATACTTTTTTTCCTGCTTTTTCTTAGTTCTTTGTACTGGTTTCCTTTAGCTCTTTGGGCATATTTAAGACAGTTGATTTAAAGTCTTTGTTAAGTTCAATGTTTGTGCTGTAGCATGGATAGTTTCTGTTAAATTTTATTTTTTTCTGAGTATGGGCCATAGTTCCTTGTTTCTTTGCACATTTCGTATTTTTTTTGTTGAAAACTGGGTGTTTTGAATATTAAGATGTGGAAAGAAAAAAATGAAAAGAAAAAAATACTCTTCAGTCTTTGCAGGTTGACTCAGTGTTTCAGCATGCGTTCAGCACTTAGCCAAGCAACTTACAACTTCACCTTAGCCTTCACTTGCGCTTCAAAGAGCCTAAAGACCAGCCAGAGGTAAAAGCTTATGGTCCTACCAGGTTTTTTTTTCTGGGTACGTATTCTGCTCTGAGCATGCTCATGGATTTCTAGATTCCTCTTTATACACAATGGCTTTTCAAAGCTTCTGTTCCTCCAAAATGTCTGACTCCCTTGTCTTTACTCTTAGGCTTTCAGCATGTGTTTTATTTGACCCAACTATTACTATTTATCCCAGGGGCCACCAGCTTATATACTTGGCTTTCACTGGTTTCAGTGACTGCATAGCTACACTATCCTGATAAGAGTTTAAAATTAATCAAAACAAAGGAAAGCCCCTTGCAGCAGACCTCAAAGAATACCCAGTCAGTTGCAAAACAATCAGACAAAATTCCTTGAGGACATGTCTGCCATGACTCTTCTAGACCAAGTATTAACAGGGAAACATGGGCTGCTATGATTAAGACTGCCACTGTGCTTGAGAGTGGGGTGGATGTCTAGGGTGAGCAAAAAGACCATAATGATCTCCTATCCTGTTTCTGTAACCTTTCTTCTGATTAAAGATTCACTTGGTTGCTGTAAACCTTTGACTATCTTCCAGAGTTCTGATGAGGTTGATTGTGATAGGTTTTTGTGTTTTTTTTTGCCAAGTTTTTCAGTATTTCTGGGGAGTGCCAGCCTCTAGCAGTCCCTACTCTGCCATTTTCACTAATGTCACTTAGCCATTATCTTTTCATATAATGCTTCTGTCCTCATTCTTTCTCACCTTTTTTTCTGGGACTTCAACTACATATATTAGACCTACTCAGTATGCATTGCTGCATTATACTTTTGCTTATATTTTACATCTTTTTGTCTCTATGTTTTATTCTGAGTGTTTTCTTTTATATTTTACGCCACAAATTATCTCCTTACCTGTATCTAATCTGCTATTAAACCTATTCATTTTTAAATTTTGTTTGTTGTATTTTTAACTCTAGAAATTAAAAAATAATATCTAGTTCTTTCTGAAGATTACTTAATATCAATCATAATGACTATTCTTTGAGTGTCATATATAGGAATATAAATGGATAATCACTTGAGGCCTAGGATGATGTTCTCTTTTTCCAGAGAAGATTATATTTTGTTTATGACAGTAGGATTAAAAATTCAGGGTCACCTTTATTAGTTCTCAGAGATTCAACTACATTAAACTGGGCTTTTTAGTCTTCTTGGTGACCGATCTCCATCTGTTTCACAGTTGCTCCTAGGAGGCAGTCCTCCTATTTCCAGCTCAAAGCTTAGAGCTTTACCAGAGCTACTGTTGTTTAGTGCACTCTAGAATCCAGTTTTTGTGTTTCTAGCCTCATGTGATTATTAAAAGATTCTCAACCTCTCAGCCTTCTCTTTTCAGTTAGCAGATGCCTCTAGGGAAAAGTAGCCTTGAATTCAAGCTTTACCTCTCTTCATTTTCTTCTTCTCCTGGATCTTGGCCCTGTAATTTTTTTCTGCCTGTTTAGTTCTGTTATGGCCTCAAAGAGATACACACATATGTATTTTTTCCCTCAGCTTTTAAGATTTTCTTAGAAGGTGCATTGGTTTGAATTACCTTAATCCTCTAATTCTCCATTACCAAGTCTAATGTTAGTAAGAGACGTATAAAACTTGTTTTGGCTTTACCACTATGAAAAGCATCAGGAATTGTAAATATTTGAGTACATATAAGAGATTAAGAGATTATTCCCCTCTTAATTTTTAAAAAATACGTATGACTTGAGAGCAAAAATTATGCAATTTTTGTGTGGGTTTATGAAGTATGTACACTTAACACATATGACAGCTATAACATAAAGAATGAGGGGGGTGTAGGCAATAGACCTACAATTTGTGAAGTAGCACAGCATTAACTATTAAATACTTTGTGAAAAAAGAGGTAACTAAGCATTGTTTTTCCTAAAGCAACCAGCAAAAACAATTTTAAAATGTATAGCGAAAACATCTACACAAAATGGAATTAAAAAATAATAATTCACAAGGCTGTTAGGAAAATAATCAAAGTATATAGGGGCCAAACAGGAAATGAAAATGAAATGATAGATCTGAATCTAAGTATGTCAGCAATTGCATTAAATGATCCAAAACACTGCTATCCAATAGAACTTTCTTTGCTGATGGAAGTATCTTACAGCTGCATCATCAAATACATAGCTGCTAGCTCTATGGCTAATGAGCAGTTTGAACGTGGCTAGTACAGATAAGGAATTGCATTTTTAATTATTTTTAAAATGTAATGCATTTCAGTTTAATTTTACATAGACCCATATAGCTGGTGACTGTTGTATTGGGCAGCGTAGGCTTTAATGCTCCTATGGAAAGGCAGGGATTACTAATATTTCTTTTAAAAAGAAAACAGAAAAGCAAGACTCAACTATCCGTCATACCCCAAAAATATACTTTTAAATATGGACATAATAAGTTAATTATAAATGGATGCAGTCAAACAGTAAGCATAAGAATGCTAGAATGACCATATTAATGTCAGATAAAATAGGCTTTAAGAAAAAGTATACTGTAAAAACTACAGAGGAGTATTTCACACTGATAAATCTTCTACATCCAGACAGTTTTAAAGTCAAATTCTAACAAAACTTTCAAGAAGCAGATGCTTCCAATTATGTACAACTCTTCCAAGAAATCTAGAAAGAAAGGATACTCCTCAACTAATTTATATTAAGATTTTAGAATAATCTTCATATGAAAGAAAAAGGACATTAGAAAGGAGAATTGCAGGCTGAATGAGCAAGAATGCAAATTTAATCCAACAGTGTTTTAAGACAGCATTATCAAGTTGTGCTTATTCCAAGAATATGAGTATGGTTTTATGTATTTAATGAATTTGATTTAGCATATTTATGGATTAAAGAAGAAGAACAGTACATGATCCTCCAGTGGATGCAGAAAAACATTTGATGACACTCACTACACATTCATGACTTAAGGAAAAAACTAAAGCCAGAAATTAAAGGGAATTATGACATAAACTTATTAAATAAGGAAACAAGCCGGTGTGGTGGCTCATACCTGTCATCCCAGCACTTTGGGAGGCTGAGGCTGGTGGATGTCTTGAGCCTAAGAGTTTGAGACCAGCCTGGACAATATGGTGAAACCCCATGTCTATAACAAACACAAAACTTAGCTGGGCATGGTGGTGCATGCCTGTAGTCCCAGCTACTTGAAAGGCTGAAGTGGGAGGATCACCTGAGCGTGGGAGGCAAGCCTGCAGAGAGCTGTGATCACACCGCTGCACCCCAGCCTGGTTGACAGAGTAAGACCCTGTCTCAAAAAATAAAATAATGTCAATAAATGAGGAAACTTTTGAAGCATTTCCCCTAACATTAAGATGACCCAAGGATACCTATGTAACCACCTCAGCATTTCACGACGAGTCCTAAACAGGTAGTAAGATAAGAAACAGAAAAGGTATAAGGTTAGGAAGAGAAGAAATGAAACTGGTATCATTCACAAATGATAGTCTGTAGAGAAAACCTAAAATAATGTTTAAGCCATTGGCATTAATATCAAGGTGTTAAGCAACAGTTGCTGGATATAACATCTATATACCTCCCACCCTCACATTGAATTTTGATATAGTTGGTTAAATATTGTTAGAAAAGAAGTTATTTATGAATGCAACTAACAATATAAAGTACTTGGGAATAAATCTAATAAATGATGGGTATCACCTTTCTAAATAAATTTACATCATTTCATTAAAAGAAAATTAAATCTTAAGTAGATTTGTCATTTTTATGGATAGATGCCTTAATCTAAAAATTCATAATTTCAGTCATTATCCCAAAAGAGATTTTACTGAATTTGAAACACACTTTTAAAATTTTAAGTGGACTAGCAAAGGTCCCACAATACTGAGAAAAATATGGAAAAGCCAGGTTGGGAACACTTCCATCAGGTATTGATATAATAAACCTGCTGAATAAAATGAAAAGCTAGAAATAGACACACATGTGATGTAATCACCTATGGGTTCTTCTTGTCCTCTGCAGAGGTTAAAAACAACTCACTGAGACAGTGGTATTGCAGTAGAGTAAGAGTTTAAGGGTAGGATTAATTACTCCCCCCAAAACTTGGAAGTCAGGGTTTTTCAAAGAGAGTTTGGAGGGCAGGGGGCTAGGAAATGGGAGATACTGATTGATTGAGTTGGGGATGATATTATAGCAGGTTTAATCTGTTTTCTTGTGCTGAGTCAGTTCTGGGTTGGGGATCACAGAACCAGTTGAATTAGTTCATTGGTGTAAGTCATAGGTCCAGGTGGAGTCAGTCAGTGGCCAGAATACAAAATTCTGAAAAACACTTCAAAGACTAATCTTAGGTTTTGACAATAATGTTATCTGTTGGAGCAATTGGGGAAGATACAAATCTTGTGACCTCTGGAGCGGTAGATTATTATAGAAAGGCAAATTAGGGAACAATGGCTGGTAGGTGTAGTTAAACCTACTGGTTTAGCAGAATTGAGGCCCCTCCCATAATTCTAATCTTGTGGCCTTTCATCAGTCTTAGAAAGGTGGTGTCAGTGCTAGTTTTGGGAAGGGATTACCATTTTTGTTTTAAAGTCAACAGAGGCAGGTAGCATGTGGGGTTAGAAGCAAGATGGAGTAAGGTTAGATTTCTCTGTTATAATTTTTGCACAGGCAGTTTCATTGCCATTTTTGCAGTAGTAACATTGCCAACCAGTGGTTAAAAAAAAAAGACTGTAAATAAATTTTTATTTATTTATTTTTTTGAGACAGAGTCTCGCTTTGTTGCCAGGCTGGAGTGTAGTGGCACAATCTCGGCTCATTGCAATCTCAGCCTCCTGGATTCAAGCAATTCTTCTACCTCAGCCTCTTGAGTAGCTGGGACTACAGGTGCGCGCCACCACACCCAGCTAATTTTTGTATTTTTTAGTAAAGACAGATTTTCACCATGTTGCCCAGGATGGTCTCGATCTCTTGACCTAGTGATCCACCCACCTCGGCCTCCCAAAGTGCTGGGATTACAGGCGTGAGCCATCGCGCCAAGCCTAATAAATGTTTATTTCTAAGCTATAGTTTACAATGTGTCAGTGGGTTGTGAATAGGATAGAATGCTTTTCACATGTAAAAATAGGCATTATTTCATGAATTCTTTGTTTCATTTATGTGTGTGGGTACATACTGGTTCCCAATGCAAAATGTGCTTGACTATGACTTGTGCCAAAAAAAGCAAAAAAGTTTAAAAGACACAGCCAAACTTGCTGATACAATTGGTTATTTCTGTGGAAAAAAGATAAAATTTATCCCCACAAAACACAAAAGTAATATACAGATAAATCAAAGACCAAAATGTGAAGATCAAAACTTTAAATATTTAGAACATGGAGGAAATTGATGAACTTGACCAGAGCTTTTTTGGTAGAGTGGGAGTAGGGTAAGAGCCAAAGTCTAATTGGAATGAATTCACATGTGAGTAGACTAATTAGAGTAACTATCAAAACAAAAGAAGTTTTGTAAGCTTTGGGTCGGTTTGAGAAAAGCAATGAAGAAAAAAAAACACAAAAGGAGTTTTGTAACAATGAAAAGCAGTGTTAATAGGATTAATATCAAGGTGTTACCCAACAGTGGCATTAAGCAAAGTAGGATTTGGGGGGTTGGGTTTTTTTTTGGTTTGTTTTTTTGTTTTTTGGCTTTTAACCTGAGACCTTGTCATGTGTTTATTTGTAGATGGGAATGGACTACTAAATAATTACTGAAGAGCATCTTTGAGTAGGCAAGAAAGGATTAGATTTGGTTAGGGTTATCATTTTTTGCTTCTTTTCCCTAGGCAATCCTGGTTTTCAGCTGTTCCTCCCCCATGCCCCCATCTAATTCAGCATTTGTCCTAGTTTTTAAACATTTTATGAAGGTATCATTAGTAATTACATTAAAATAAGCTGGGATGGAGGATTTGGTAGAGTTCCACTTTGTACTTCCAGCTTCTGCTAGTGTTTTGTCTAGCAGTATATGAGACCTATGAGCAGTGAATAGAGTCCCCCTTTTAGCAGCCTGTTGCGCCATCTCCATTCTGTAAACTGTGGAAATGCATACATCCACTGACATTTGGTAGGGTCAGTTGGAATTGTGGACAGTTACATATTGGGTATTTTTCTTTTCTTTTTTTTTGAGATTTGAGACAGGTCTCACTCTGTCACCCAGACTGGAGTGCAATGGCGTGATTTCAGCTCACTGCAACCTCCACCTCCCAGGCCCAAGTGATTTTCCTGCCTCAGTCTCCCAAGTAGGAGGATTACAGGCGAGTGCCACCACACCCAGCTAATTTTTGTATTTTTAATAGAGATGGAATTTCACCATGTTGGCCAGGCTGGTCTCAAACTCCTGACCTCAAATGATCCATCCACTTCGGCCTCCCAAAGTGCTGAGATTACAGGTGTGAGCCACTGTGCCCAGCCTACATTGGGTCATTTTCAAATAGATGCAGTCAATAGATGCATAGCAATCCTGCCAGAGAGTTTATGGAGAGTAGACCAAACACTTCCTACAATGGCTTTGTTATTTGCTGTATGGTATAAATCTACAGCTGTTGTTTTTTTAATTTCATTATTTGATACAATTTTATTTTGCAGTAAATCCTTTTGACAGGAATAATTTTTTAAAAGTACCTGTATAATGAAAAGTTAAGGACTACATTTTTAGTTTCTCAAGAAAATTGATAATGAATGGGTGGCAACACAAGGTTCATCAGCATTTATTATCTCTCTTAAGGGTCACAATAATATCTCTAACCACATGAAATCTAGGAACATAAGGATATACTTCAGAAGTTAATAATTAAGAACACTGTCCCAAAAGGTGAGTTTATCACATGTAGTTATAGAAGGTGTATTTTATATTACTCTGTGAAGCGTAACTTCTCATCGAGATTAAAAAAACGATTTTTCTAAGTCAATTTAGCACACTTTTGGTTCCAGTTTTCTTGTGCATGTATGAAAACAAAGTGAAGCAGAGCTGTTATTGAGAAGGCTCTGTTAGTAGAAGAAATTTGCAACCAATTAAAAGATACCAATTTAATATCAGTGTCATAGGATGCTTCAAATAGAAAATTGTTAATTTCTAATAATGGCGTAAATTTTTTGTGTGTAGTTAATGGAATTTGGATAGAACATTTGGAAAATAATTCTCCCAGTAGTTAAATATCTGACATCATTGTGAATGCTTAAGATAAAATGATAGTTTCACCCCTACTAGATTGCTACCCTTAAGCCTCTTCTGTTAAAAAAAAATATAGCTTTCACTCTCTCTTTATTTAATACAGATAGAAAAATATCTGAATGTATATGTGGTAAAATAACAAGTGATTCCTTCTTGTAAGTTTTTGAATTTATTTTTTCTTTGCTCATTTCTGTGTTTTATTTTTCTTTAATAAACATAAGTTGATTTTGTGATAAATTGCAATTAACTTATTCCTCTAAAACATATATACATAATGAAAAAGGCAAAGAAAAACTAAAAAGGAGTAGTGATGCGTTTCCTTTTCTTCCTTTTTAATTATCTGATTCCTTTAAGGAAAGGCAAGATATGAGACCACAGATGACAAGAATTATGCAATTCCCCCAGCTCCCAATATGTAGAAGACTCATTTTAATGTGGTAGTAGGAGGCTATTCTAAGGATCTGCATTTATATTTTATCCTTATTCTTCTCTTCCTTTAACTGGATACAGTTATAAAAAGTCCAATACTGGTATTGCTTTTCATGTTATCAGGAAGGAAGTAACCAGCTTGCCTTATGTAATTAAGATAGTTTCTGTGATGCTACATTACATCTGTTTTTCAGCTTTTGATTCCTGTGACTTCTATAGCTTTTGTACATATATCCATTCATCTTACCTTTTCAAATCTGTACCATTTTTAAAATATATGTTTATATCTCATTTCTTAATTCCTTGATTTTTGCTGTCCTGCCTGGTTTCTTTTTCATTCTTTACTTGTCCTATATGTCTTACTATCACTTTAGTTGCTGACCTACCTAGACTGTATGCTTTGCGTACTTAATTTTCTATCCTATCTGTATACTTGACTGTTAATCATAACCCTAATACTCACTGCAGATCCATCTCCTTTTTATAAGGAATTCTGTTGAACAGAGCAGTTAAAAATTACTTTGAAAATATGCATAATTAGTCAAAGTATTATTTCCAACTGAAAGAAAAGCTTTGAATTTCTAATTGGAATTAAATTTAAGGTGGTGTCATATTTTTGTTTTTTCTTATCAGGCCAAAAGACCCCACTAGTCAGCTAGCTGCCAGCTAGGACTAAGAATGAGAAATTTTGCTTGTTTCTTTTGCTTAATGTCTGCCAGCACAACTAACTTTGTCACCTTCTAAAATGGCCAACTGGCAAATAGTGATTAATTCATTACTGGTTTACTGCAATTAATTCATTTTGTGGCTATATGGGCTTGAGGAAAGAGTGTGTACAACCTTTCCATAGAACCTGCTGTTGATACTATAATTTGGAATATGTGACTATACAGCGTGCCTAACCTGTAAATGCTTTTTTGCAATGTAATTTGGACGTGATTCTGATTTTATTTAGGTACTAATGCTACAACTTGTACAAGTATGTTAGATGATACATGACATATATTGTAATATAGATAATTTCTTCCTGTCTTTTGATCCAGTTAATGGGTAATTAGTGGGCAGGTTGATTTTTTTTTATTTTTTATTTTTATTTTTTTTTAACAGAGACAGAGTCTCATTCTGTTGCTCAGGCTGGAGTGCATTGGCACAATCAGAGGGCTCAGGTGATCTTTCCACCTCAGCCTGCGATTAGCTGGAAGTACAGACACCTGCCACCATGACCAGCTAATTTTTAAATTTTTTGTAGAAACAGAGTCTCGCTATGTTATCTGGGCTTGTCTCAAACTTTTGACCTAAAGCATTTCTCCTATGTTGGTCTCCCAAGTCACCGGGATTACAGGTGTGAGTCATCATGCCTGCCCTGACTTTTTCTTTTAGTATAAATTTCCAGGCAGCTGGCTTTAGTTTTGAATAACTGACTTTTAGTTGAGGTCATTCTCTTGAAAGCTATCTTAGTTGTTTATGTTTCATTCACTTGCTTTTATGCATAATTCTTTGGTAAATATATTTTTTCCTAAGTAGAGCTATTTATAAAGATACTTTATGCATGACAAAGATATATATATATATATATATATATATATATATAAAAGATACTTTATGTATGACAAAGATATATACATCTTATGTATATATATCTTACATATATATATCTTACATATATATATATCTTACATATATATATACATATAGTTAGAGAAAAAGAGTTATCTCTAATCCCGGGTCAAGAGTAAATCTGATTCAAATGCACATGTTAATCCAACCCACATGTTACAGACCTAAAAACAGTTAAAACCATGGCCACTTTGAGAGTTTTAATCTGGTTATACCTTTTCAATTTTGTATTATAGGAAAGTTAAAGGAGGGAATATCGATGTACATCCATCAGAAAAAGCACTCATTGTTCAATATGAAGTGGAAGCTACCATTCTTGGAGAAATGGGGGATCCCATGTTGGGAGAACGAAAAGAATGTCAAAAAATGTAAGTTCTTTATTTGTGCACATTTTCAAAGTAGTGAACATTATATAAACTTCATACAAATCTGATGTTATTTCGATCTGCATAGGTGATTGATTATTACATTCTTCCAAGCATACTTTATCTTAGTGAAAGAGAGATTATATTAAACTGTAAGTATGGAGTATATTAATCCTAGAGAAAATAAGATTTTTGTAAGCTTAATAGGAACTTGTTGTAACATACATATCCTAATTTATCCCATTTAGAAAATGAATATAATAGATTATGAACTACTAACTTGTGAAATCAACCATAAAAGATGTTTTTTTTTTTTTTTTTTAAATTCTGGGATACATGTGCAGAACGTGTAGGTTTGTTATTTAGGTATAAATGTGCCATGGTGGTTTGCCGTACCTATCCATCTGTCATCTAGGTTTTAAGCCCTGCATGAATTAGGCATTTGTCCTAATGCTCTCCCTCCCCTTGCCCCCTACCCCCGGCAGGCCCCGGTGTGTGATGTTCCCCTCCCTATGTCCATCTGTTCTCATTCTTCACCTCCACTTATGAGTGAGAATATGTGTTTGACTTTCTGTTCCTGTGTTAGTTTGATGAGAATGATGGCTTCCAGCTTCATCAATATCCCTGCAAAGGATATGAATTCATTCTTTTTTTATTTTATTATTATTATTTTTTTCAAGATGGGGTTTCACCATGACAGCCAGGCTGATCTTAAACTCCTGACCTCAGGTGATTCACCTACCTCGGCCTCCCAAAGTGCTAGGATTACAGGCATGAGCCACTGTGCCCGGCCATGAATTCATTCATTTTTGTGGCTGCATAGTATTCCATCATGTATATGAGCCACATTTTCTTTATTCAGTCTATCACTGATGGGTATATAGGTTGGTTCCACGTCTTTGCTATTGTGAATAGTGCTGCAGTAAACATACATGTGCATATGTCTTTATAGTAGAATGATTTATAATCCTTTGGGTATATACCCAGTATTGGGATTGCTGGGTCAAATGGTGTTTCTATTTCTAGATCCTTGAGGAATCACCACACTGTCTTCCACAATGGTTAAACTAATTCCAGTTTTTCCACAGCCTCACCAGCATCTGTTGTTTCCTGACTTTTTAATAATCACCATTCTAACTGGCATGAGATGGTATCTCATTGTGGCTTTGATTTGCATTTCTCTAATGACCAGTGATGATGAGCTTCTTTTCATGTGTTTCTTTGCCACATAAATGTCTCCTTTTAAAAAGTGTTTGTTAATATCCTTCGCCCACTTTTTGATGGTTTTTATTTTTATCGTAAATTTGTTTAAGTTTCTTCTAGAATCTGGATATTAGACCTTTGTCAGATGCATAGATTGCAAAAATTTTCTCCCATTCTGTAGGTTCCCTGTTCACTCTGATGATAGTTTCTTTGCTGTGCAGAAGCTCTTTAGTTTAATTAGATCCCATTTGTCAACTGGGCTTTTGTTGGAATTGCTTTTGGTGTTTTACTCATGAAGTCTTTGTCCATGCCTATGTCCTGAATGGTATTGCCTAGGTTTTTTTCTAGGGGGTTTATGGCTTTGAGTTTTACATTTAAGTCTTTAATCCATGTTGCGTCAATTTTTGTATAAAGTATAAGGAAGGGATCCACTTTCTGTTTTCTACATATGGCTAGCCAGTTTTCCTAGCATTTATTAAATAGGGAGTCCTTTCCCCATTGCTTGTTTTTGTCAGGTTTGTCAAAGATTAGATGATTGTAGATGTGTGGTGTTATTTCTGAGGTCTCTGTTCTGTTGCATTGGTCTATATATCTGCTTTGATACCTGTATCATGCTATTTTGGTTACTGTGGCCTTGTAGTATAGTTTGAAGTCAGGTAGTATGATGCCTCCAGCTTTGATTTTTGTGTGTGGTTTTTTGCTTAGATTGCTTTGGCTATGCAGGCTCTTTTTCAGTTGCATGTGAAATTTAAAGTGTTTTTTCTAATTCTGCAAAGAAAGTCAATGGTAGGTTGATGGAAATAGCATTGAATCTATAAACTTTGGGCAGTATGGCCATTTTCACGATATTGAGTCTTCCTATCCATGAGCATGGAAATATTTTTCCATTTGTTTGTGTCCTCTCTGATTTCCTTGAGCAGTGGTTTGTTCCTTTCCTTGAGCAAGGAACTCTTCAAGTTCGCCTTAAAGAGATCTTTCATGTCCCTTGTAAGTTGTATTCTTAGGTATTTTATTTTCTCTGTAGCAATTGTAAATGGGAGTTCACTCATAATTTGGCTCTCTGCTTGTCTATTGTTGGTGTATAGGAATGCTTGTGATTTTTGCACATTGATTTTGTATCCTGAGACTTTGCTGAAGTTGCTTGTCAGCTTAAGGAGTGTTTGGGCTGAGATGATGGGGTTTTCTAAATATACAATCATGTCATCTGCAAACAGAGACAGTTTGACTTTTTCTCTTCCTATTTGAATATGCTTTACTTCTCTCTTGCCTGATTGCCTGGGCCAGAACTTCCAATACTGTGTTCAATAGGAGTGATGAGAGAGAGCATCCTTGTCTTGTGCTGATTTTTAAAGGAAATCCTTTCAACTTTTGCCCATTCAGTATGAGATTGGCTGTGGGTTTGTTATAAATAGCTCTTACTATTTTGAGATATGTTTCATCAATACCTAGTTTATTGAGAATTTTTAATATGAAAGGATGTTGAATTTTATTGAAGGCCTTTTCTGCATCTGTTGAGATAATCATGTGGATTTTGTCATTGGTTTTGTTTATATGATGGATTACGTTTATTGATTTATGTTGAACCAGCCTTGCATCCCAGGGATGAAGCTGACTTGGTCTTGTGGATAAGGCTTTTGATATGCTGCTGGATTCGGCGTGCCAGTATTTTATTGATGATTTTTGCATTGATATTCTTCAGGGAAATTGGCCTGAAATTTTCTTTTTTTGTTGTGTCTCTGCCAGGTTTTGGTATCAGGATGGTGCTGGCCTCATAAAATGAGTTAGGGAGGAGTCCCCCTTTTTCTATTGTTTGGAATAGTTTCAGAAAGAATAGTATCAGCTCCTCTTTTTATCCCCAGTAGAATTCGGCTGTGAATTTATCTGGTCCTGGGTTTTTTTGTTGTTGTTGTTGGTAAGCTATTCATTACTGCCTCAATTTCAGAACCTGTTATTGGTCGATTCAGGTATTCAGCTTCTTCCTAGTTTAGTCTTGGGAGGGTGTATGTGTCCAATAATTTATCCGTTTCTTCTAGGTTTTCTAGTTTATTTGTGTAGAGGTGTTTGTAGTACTCCCTGATGGTAGTTTGTATTTCTGTGGGATGAGTGGTGATATCCCCTTTATCATTTTTTATTGTGTCTATTTGATTCTTCGCTCTTTTCTTCTTTATTAGTCTAGCTAGCAATCTATTTTAATTTTTTCAAAAAAACAACTCTTGGCTTCATTGATTTTTGGAAGAGTTTTTCATGTCTCTATCTCCCTCAGTTCTGCTCTGATCGTAGTTATTTCTTGTCTTCTGCTAGATTTTGACTGTTTGCCCTTGCTTCTCTAGTTCTTTTAATTGTGATGTTAGGGTGTGGATTTCAAATCTTTTCAGCTTTTTGATACGGGCATTTAGTGCTACAAATTTCCCTTTTAACAGTTGTTTAGCTTTGTCCCAGAGATTCTAGTACGTTATGTCTTTGTTCTCATTGGTTGCAAAGAACTTCCTTATTTCTGCCTTAATTTTGTTATTTACCCAGGAGACATTCAGAACCACGTTGTTCAATTTCCATGTAGTTGTGTGGTTTTGAGTGAGTTTCTTAATCCTGAGTTCTAATTTGATTGCATTGTGGTCTGAGAGACTGTTTGTTATGATTTCTGTTCTTTTGCATTTGATAAGGATTGATTGTTTTACTTCCAATTATGTGGTTGATTTTAGAATAAGTGCCATGTGGCACTTAGAAAAATGTATATTCCGTTGATTTGGGGTGAAGAGTTCTGTAGATGTCTATTAGGTCCACTTGATCCAGAGCTGAGTTCAAGTCCTGAATATCTTTGTTAATTTTCTGTCTCATTAATCTGTCTAAATTGACAGTGGGTGTTAAAGTCTACCACTATTATTGTGTGGGAGTCTAAGTCTCTTTGTAGGTCTCTAAGAACTTGTTTTGTGAACCTTGGTGCTCCTGTATGGGGTGCATATATATTTAGCAGAGTTAGCTCTTTTGATGCCTTGAACCCTTTACCATTTTGTAATGCCCTTCTTTGTCTTTTTTGATCTTTGTTGGTTTAAAGTCTGTTTTATCAGAGACTAGGATTGCAACCCATGCATTTTTATTTTTTATTTTATTTTTTGCTTTCCATTTGCTTGGTAACTATTCCTCCATTCCTTTATTTTGAGCCTATGTGTGTCTTTGCATGTGAGATGGGTCTCTTGAATGCAGCACATGGATGGTTCTTGACTCTATCCAATTTGCCAGTCTGTGTCTTTTAATTGGGGCATTTAGCCTGTTAACATTTAAGGTTAATATTGTTATGTGTGAATTTGATCCTGTCATCATGATGTTAGCTAGGTATTTTGCACATTAGTTGATGTAGTTTCTTCGTAGGGTCACTGGTTTTTATATACCACTTTTTCGTTTCCATATTTAGTGCTTCCTTCAGAACCTCTTGTAAGGCAGGCCTGAGGTGACAGAATCCCTCAGTATTTGCCTGTCTGGAAAGGATTTTATTTCTCCTTCACTTATGAAGCTTAGTTTGGTTGGATATGAAATTCTGGGTTGAAAATTATTTTCTTCAAGAACATTGAATTTTGGCTCCTACTCTCTTCTGGCTTATAGAGTTTCTACAGAGAGATCCACTGTTTTTCTGATGGGCTTACTTTTGTGGGTGACCTGTCCTTTCTCTCCGGCTGCCCTTAATGTTTTTTCTTTGTTTCAACATTGGAGAATCTGATGATTATGTGTCTTGGGGTTGATCTTCTCGAGGAGTATCTTAGTGGTGGTCTCTGTATTTCCTGAATTTGAATGTTGGCCTGTCTCGCTAGATTGGGAATATTCTCCTAGATAATATCCTGAAGTGTGTTTTCCAACTTGATTCCATTCTCCCAGTCACTTTGAGGTACATCAGTCAATCATAGGTTTTGTCTTTTCACATAATCCCGTATTTCTTGGAGGCTTTGTTCATTCCTTTTCATTCTCTTTTCTCTAATCTTGTTCTCACGCCTAATTTCAGCAAGGTGGTCTTCAATCTCTGATATCAACTTGATTGATTTGGCTGTTGATGCTTGTTTATGCTTCACAAACTTCTCGTGCTATGTTTTTCAGCTTTTTCAAATCATTTATGTTCCCCTCTACACTGGTTATTCTAGTTGGCAGTTCCTGTAACCCTTTATCAAGGTTCTTTGCTTTCTTGTATTTAGAACATGCTCCTTTAGATCAGAGGAGTTTGTTATTATCCACCTTCTGAAGCCTACTTCTGTTAATTTGTCAATCTCATTCTCCATCCAGTTTTGTGCCCTTCCTGGAGAGGAGTTGCAATCATTAGGAGGAGAAGAGGCATTCTGGTTTTTGGAATTTTCAGTGTTTTTGCACTGGGTTTTCCTCATCTTTGTGAATTTATCCTTTGATCTTTGAGGCTGATGACTTTTGGATGGGGTTTTGTAGGGGGGTGTTTTTTTGTTGATGTTGCTGTTGTTGCTGTCTTAGTTTTTCTTCTAACAGTCAGGCCTCTCTTCTGCAAGTCTGCTGCAGTTTGCTGGAGTTCCACTCTAGACTCTGTTCACCTGGGTATTACCAGTGGAGGCTGCAGAACAGCAAGGATTGCTGCCTGCTCCTTCCTCTGGAAGCTTCATTCCAGAAGGGCACTGACTTCAGGCCAGCCAGAACTCTCCTGTATGAGGTGTCCGTCAACCACTGTGGGGAGGTCTCTCCCAGTCAGGAGGCACGGGGGTCAGGAACCCCCTTGAGGAGAGAGTCTGTCCCTTAGCAGAGCTGATGTGCTGTGCTGGGAGAATCGCCCTTGTCAGGATCAACTGCTCTTGTCAGAGTTGGCAGACAGGAAAGATTAAGTTTCCTGAAGCTGTACCCACGGCCACCCCTCCCCCCAGGTGCTCTGTCCCAGGGAGATGAGAGTTTTATCTGTAAGCTCCTGACTGGGGCTGCTGCCTTTCCTTCAGAGATATCCTTCCCAATGAGGAGGAATCTAGAGAAGCAGTCTGGCCTCAGCCACTTTGCCATACTGTGATAAATTCCACCCAGTCCAAACCTCTCAATCTCCTTAGCACTGTCAGGGGAAAAATGCCTACTGAAGCCTCAGTAATGGCGGATCTCCCTCCCCACACCAAGCTCGATTGTCTCAGGTCGACTTCAGACTGCTGTTCTGACAGTGAGAATTTCAAGTCAGTGGTTCATAGCTTGCTAGGCTCCATAAGAAAGAGGGGGACTCACTGAGTGAGACCACTTGGCTCCTTGGCTTCAGCCCCTTTTCCACAGTAGTGAACAGTGCTGTCTGCTGGGGTTCCAGGAGCCACTGGGGTATGAAAAAAACTCTTGCAGCTAGTTCGGTGCGTGCCCAAACAGCCACCTAGTTTTGTGCTTGAAATCCAGGTTCCTGGTGGTGTAAGCTCACAAAGGATTCTCCTGATCTGTGGATTGCAAAAACTGTGGGAAAAGCGTAGTATCCAGGGTGGGTAGCACAGTCCCTCACAGTTTCCTTTGGCTGGATGAGGGCGGTCCCCCAGCTCCTTGCACTTCCTGAGTGAAGCAACACCCCACCCTGCTTCTGCTTGCTCTCCATGAGTTGTACTTATTGTCTAACCAATCCCAGTGGGATGAACTGGGTACCTCAGTTGGAAATGCAGAAACCACCCACCTTTTGTGTTGGTGTCGCTGGGAGCTGCAGACCAGGGCTGTTTCCTTTCAGCCATCTTGGCCCCTCCTTGTGCCTCTAGATATCTACCTAAGTGAGTTGAAAATATGTTCACACAAAAAGCTGCACACGTATGTTTATAGCAGTTTTACTCATAATTGCCAACAACTGGAAGCAAACTAGAGGTCTTTTTAGAATTTCTCTCTATTTGCCTTTCTTTATCTCTGCCTTCTGATGTGTAGCTTAAAATAATAAATTTAAGAGACTTAAAAGGTAGGAACCAAAAAAACCCCAAATAAATTAAGGTAGAAATAAAACAAAGGGACAGACTGTTGCTAGGATTCTTCTTTTAAGCCTTAGAAGGCACTCTAGCAAATTTAAACAGAAAAGGAATTTATTAAAACCTTTTAAGTAACTTATAGAACCCCAGGAGAACCAGATTTGGGGTTGAATATATAGCTTGCAATAATAAGTCATACTTCTGGACTGGTTTCAGGAGAAATCATCTACTTATGAATAGTAAGTTTATAGGACACTGCTCTGAGATCTCCACTCCTGCCCCTCCTAGTACCTTGATGTCTTCTAAAAAAAATTTGCCATCTTTAACATGAAATAATTCTGCTTGCTTGTCTTTCTCTTTTTGAAAAGAACCTTTCATGGGAGCATCTCCTTGACAGTCTTTTGACCAAGTAGACGCTTTACTTTGAACCTAATTTTTATGCCTTTATACCTCTTCCTGGTACCATGAATCCATGTAACTAGGCAGTTGTTTCCAAACTCTTAATAATGGTTTCTTAATGGGTTCCCAGTGAGTCTCCTGGGCTAACTTTAAAAGGAAGGAGGGTTTGGCTTATTATTGATTTTTAATGTACTAATCTAAGCATAAAATGCATTCATTTTTTCCTCAAAATTCCTCATACAGATCTTAAAGTGGATCTCACTTTTTTTTTACTTTTACTTTCTATATAATTACCACCAGAACAACTGAATCTGAACATATCAACATTGTGTCTTGTCCCTAATTGAAAATAAGTTAGCATTTGTAGGTATGGTCAAGAAAATGATTTATTTGTGATGGTATGGACGCTTTATATATTTTATATCAGAAATACTGTTTTAAAACAGAATCTCTGAATTACTGTCTTGTCTAGAGAGGTGGAAAAATATTTTATGTTCCTTTTGTTATATTGTTTGTCTAGCTCACAGAAAATCACTGCCTGTATTTTTCTAAGCCTAATTATATCTACTAGTTTATTTTACTAAGAGTCTATGGCGAAGTTCTCTATAGTAATGTATAATCTATAAATTATTCTATAGTAGTAGTATTGAAGTTACTACTTTTATAATACCTGAGTTGAAAACTGCTATTATACTTACAGCATTCGACTTAAGAGTCTCAATGCCAACACAGATATAATTTCCCTGGCAAGAAAGGTGGTTGAAGAATGTAAACTCATTCATCCCTCAAAACTAAATGAGGTAGAACAACTATTGTACTATCTACAGAACCGCCGTGATTCATTGTCAGGAAAAGGTAAGTAATAGAATTCCTGACTTCCTAATGCAGAAAGTTGTTTGACTATGATTTGTCAAACAACTATAAACAAAAGTTTATCAAACTTTTGATATTTGATGTTGGGTAGGTTTTTTTCACCTGTGCTATGAATGGGTAAACAACAAAGAATAAACATAATTTCTTTCATAGTAGGCTTTATATTACCTGCTTCCTCATAAAATGGTCTAATTATTTTTCATGTGTTGTGTATGTACACATATACTGAAATAAGGAATAAAAAAGTAAATGTCATATTGATTCTAGAATAACAAAAGGAGAGAATTTGGGGCAGAAAACCTATTTTCACTGCCCCAACTAGAATGATATTTTATAAACTTCTTTTTTATATTTGTTTACAGTTTGGATGGATTATGTGTTAAAATATATATTTTATGCCTTAGGCCTTAGACTATCCTAAAGGTATAACTTTCATGAATCTTTTTTTCTCTTCCTTTTTTTCTTTTTTGCAGCAGAGAAAGAGGTTTAATTTGGGGGTCACCAAACTAGGAGATGACAGAAAACCTCAAATCCATCTCCCTGAGGAATTTGGGGCTAGAGTTTTTAAGCGTTTTGGATTAGGCTGAAGTGTGGAGAGTCCTGATTGGTCAGAGAGTGCAAGGTGAAGTAGTGGGACAGGATGATGAAGAAGCCGTATTCTCATGCTGATTTCATTCCTCTATGAGGGTCCTCAGACTGGTTGATATCAGCTATTTCACTGACACTCAGGGTCTGAAAAACATTTTAAATGATCCTTAAGCAAAAGCTTTATGATTCTAACGTCAGAGATGCTGTCTGTAGGAACAATGGGGATGCAAATGGTCAGTATGTTTGACTGACTGTATGACTTTTAGCAACAAGGGAATGGGCCAAAGTGTAGCCTAATTAATGCTTAGTTATAACTATATTTCTGTCTGGAACTTGGCATAGAATTCTTGTCACCCTTTGGGGACAGTTTCAGTTCCCCCTTTTCTTGTTCATCCTCAATCCTGAGGTATGATCAATAAAGAGGGAATCAAGGGACGACCTTTCTAGCAGCTTTCTGCTGACAAGGTATGCACATAGCAGGACCATGATTGGGATTTGAGGAATCAAACTGCTTAACAGTGGCCTATAAATGGTTCTTGATTGCCTAGTCTAGGGTTCCAACTCTGCATGACAAAAATGTCAGTGCTTGTTACTAGTCCCTGTTGTCTTTTGGGAATAGAAAGAGGAGCAAAATGACAATAATGATGATAACAAGAGTTTGTAAGGCGGACCAAGACCAGTTTCCCCTTCCTGTAGGAAGCCAGCTAAAGAGATTGTTAAGGTGGTCTGCACCTCTTGTAACCATTTAGCTTGTTTGGAAATGTTTTCTATTCACAGCAAGTGGTATTAGTTATTTCACAGATACCCCCTTGCTTTGCCAGGAGGAAATCTAATGTAATTTGATTATCTAGAACCATCTATGCCAGAGTTTAGGCCTAGAAGTTTTCTTCAGTTTAGCATGTCAACATGCCATATTTTGAGGTATGTATTTCTGAGCCCCAGCATCCCTTGTATGAAACTTTTGTAGAAGTTCCACTCACAAAAAATGGAGTTGGTAGAAAAATTGAGTTAATAGCTGAGTGGCAAAGGATCCCAGTAAGCCAGTCTCCCGTTCCTGAGAATAGGCCATGCCCATTAGACAGCTGTGTCTCATTTCAGGAGATGCTTTGTAGACTAGCATTCAAACAGAGGAAAAACAAACGTTGGTATTTGGGGCAATCTATAAACCAGTTTCCTTAGAGTCTGAAAGGAAGTCAGTTAATGTGTCTAAATGTTAGACTCAAAGCATCTTAGTTAAAGTGGAAATAAGCAGTAGCAATCTGACAAGTTTTTCTTGCATGTCTTAGAAGGTATGAGCCTCAGCTTGCATGGCCTTAGAAAAAGTTAATAATGATTTTACTGAGTTTAAGTCAGAAAAATGGAAGAAAATTTTGAAAATGTTAGTTTGAAGACTTGTAGCCAGGAAATAATTCAGGTTTAGTTCAAATTGTAGAAAACAATAAAAACTCAAAAATAATAGACAAGGCTAGAATCTAGTAACAGGTATACGGTAGTTTCTTTTGAAACAAAATTTTTAACACCAGTGCTCCATTTCTACCAAATATAAATTATAGTAGGACCAATTTATTTGCAAAATAAGTTTTATATTTGGCCTGACTGCATAAAGTATGTCAAGAATTGTGATTGGCCATATAGACTCTTTTAAATTGACTATGCAGGAAATTTTTCATAAGGACTCTTAATTTCGACTTTTTAAAAGCCTCAAGGTTAGCCAAACCAAGGATTTACCCATGCCTGCAAATACCTGTATGAATTGGGTGAACTCATCTCCTATGGAGGTCCCAAAATAACTTGAGGTTTCTGGATCTCTTAAAAGTAACATTTTTTTTTACTTATCACAGGTGAAGAACTCTGTAAAGAAACTACATAGATGAGGTAGAAGGCCAGTCTTTCCAAGGTGCTTTTTATTGACTCTATAAAGTCAACATCAATTCCTCAAAGCAGTCTGGTCATATCTGAAAATATGCCAATCCAGTCAAAGCCTTGGTAAAGTAACCAGCATCTCCAGTTGTGTCCTGCTACAAAAGAAAGCAGCTTCTTATTGAACTTATGTGAATAACTATATTGCCATAAAAGAATACTTATGAATGGTTTCCACACTTGTGAGAACTCAGATAGGCAAATTTTTCTCAGAAAGATATACTTTGTCATAAGCTATAAATAGCTCAAAAGAAAAAAAAAATGTTTTCTTGGCTCCTCTTCAGTCAGAGTAGCAGAGACTTCCCAACAGAATGTTGTCTGTTAACCTTGGAATTGCCATTCATAAACCAGGCAGTTCTTTGTCAGTCAGGTGAAAGCTGTTTAATGGGCACTGTAGAATCCTGCAGCTTCTCACACAATTTCAGAGTCAGTCCTGGGGAAAAAGAGGCTCCCTGCTCATGAGTATCTCCTCCTTGAATTTCCCAAGTAGCATGATCCTATACAAACTATCTCCTTTTGATTATGGAATGCTTCTAGGCACTGCTATCCTCAGTTAGACTGTTTCTTTGACATTGCCCCAATAGCGTGGGTATTTCAGATGTCACGATCACTTTATGTCTTTCCATCATAGGGTGCCTTCAGTTAATGTCCTATAACAAGGCAGTAAATGCCTCTTAAGTGGAAATTCTCTAGTCCAGAGTCACAGTAGTCATCAATGGGATGCGCTCGCAAGACTTTTGCCGTAAGCCTCAGTAAACATTCCACAAAAGGCTATGAAGTGGAGAATTTGTTCCTACCAGCACTCTGGCTTCTATTCTATATTCAATGCGCTTGGGGAATCTTACTGTTTCCCATTTTAGTATGTCCAGTTAATATAGCTTGAAGGGCAGATTTGTATCCCTTCAGTTTTACAGTACTAGGTAGAGAAAACATCCTCTAGTTAGATACAATATCCATTTTCATAAGATATTTAGGTAAAAGATACACAACTACTTTACATAAAGCCTGTTTAAACATTTCAACTTTGATAATCGTACCCACCCTTACATTTTACATTCTGATCCCAAGAATTTCTCTTCACTCCCAGACCATTTTACCCTCTCCTGTGAAAAGAGATCTGAGTTCCCAGCAGAGAGTTTAGCTGAGGGACCAAGCCTTTTTAGTCAGTCTTCGTGTTGATTAACCACCTCAACATCACCCCAGGCAATTGTTCATATTTCTCATTTTGATCTTTGTCTTCTGATTTTTTAAAAAATGTCTCCAGTTGGGGTAAATACAGAAAACTGATTTGGTACCCTTTAATGTTGGGGGAACCAGCAATTAAGACCTTTCTCTCAACTCCATCAATTTCCATTTTATTCATTCCATTTCTTAATAACTGTCTAAAGATTTTCACTCTGCTGGGATGAGTCCCATGACTCTCTGCTTCTCTTTTCCTCTTAGTTTTACTCCTATCAATGTTTTCTTCATTCATCACATATATATATTTATTATTTTTAAAAAAAAAATTTTTTTTTTTAAAGATGGAGTTTCACTGTGATGGCCAGGCTGATCTTGAACTCCTGACCTCAGGTGATCCACCCACCTTGGCCTCCCAAAGTGCTAGGATTACAGGCATGAGCCACCGCACCTGGCCCATTCATATTTCTTAATAACTGTTTAAAACTTCCTGTCTTCCTGGTATGAGTCCTTTGACCTTCCCCTCTACCCTTCACCATTCCCTTGTTAACTAATCTAATTATTTTCTACTATCATCTGTAAGACCCTTGAGGAATAGCTGACCATGACCTGGGTAATGGGCATATTCAAGGGGTGAATATCCCTGTCATCATAACTCCAGTCCCATATGGCTTGCATATAAGCTGCTTCATCTGGGGTACTCCACCAGTGATAGGTGGAGTCGGACAGTCCCTTTTCTCTGGGCAAAGAGGCCTTACAAGGACTTTTATCCAGTTCATTAGGCTGACTCTTTTCTCACTAATAATCTCCTGTTTGTCTGGATCATGTATAACCATTTGCAATTATTTAATAGTTAGCAGTGGGTACCGTACCAACCCAAACATGTTCTTTCACTCTGCAGCATTTAAAACCAAAGACAGTGCTCCCAAATTAGTTACTCTCATAATCCATTTCAGTATAGGTTCCTTAGGGAGCTGATGATACTGATCTATAAAATAGAAGGGTGGGGGATGAGGAACCTTTGATTCCTGAGTGACTGTGTGGTCATCCATGGCATGGAACTGCGGCTAGGCCATGCCCAGTTACTAAAGGTAAAAGTTACAGTGAATTTGGAGGTGGATAAAACTTCTGGGGAATTGAGTCACTGGATGCATAAGGAAATGCAAACTAATATGAAAAAAGCATAATATTAAATTCCTTGGTTATTGTTATCTATAATGGCTAAAATAAAAGTAAAAGAATGCTGCGTTGGGTCTTGAGGCAGGAGAAAGCACAGATGTGGGTCTGTGTGAACTCAGGTCCCTAGCCTCAAAGCTACCCACAAAAGCGTAAAATTATGTAGGGCAATATAAAATGCTTCTGTGACCTGTGGTCTCCAAGAAGGTAGCCAATGTAGAAGAAAACCAAATATATAGTGTAAAGGAATTGTTCTATTTGATAAAGCTCCCACTTGGTCACAGGTCAAGTTTTCAAGGACATAAAACAAGATGAGATGAACCCTCAACTAGTACCTTCTCTTTATGTAGAACACAGAAAGACAAAGAAAAGATTATTTCTGGAAGGAAAGGGAGCAGTATGAATATTCATAAACCAAAAAGTATACCAGAATCAATGTTTCCTAAGACTAGTCACACACATCTTTTTCTCCTGTTAATCAAAACCTTGCAGGAGACAGTGATTTCTTACCTTTTGCTCAACCAGATTCCACACAGAGAGATCTGGAACCTGACTGGTAAACAATTCTTACTACCCTGTTGGCAGCTTGTCAGGTTCCTGGATTCTCTTAACTGTGGCTTCCAAAAGAGCAGCGCTTTGATCACCCTGCTTGCTGATTACAAAAGAAAACATTTTCTTTATTTTCATAGGTTTATAGGTGAAAGCTGTCCAGTTTGGCAAGATACAATCCAAGGGGCTGCTTGAGGTAGGAGGGATCAAGTTAGCATTTCCCATATTGACTGAGACAAAATCACAGTATGCATGTAACAAAGACAAATACCAGTTACTTGGCTCAGTATCCAAGTTTTAACCTAGCAAAACAGACAAAACGGATCTTCCTTTTCACCTGTTAGGCCCACTGAGCTTCTGCTAATGTTTCCTTCTGGGTTCCCCATACAAAAACAGGACAAGATAAGAACAGACATGAGACCCCAGTAAGTTAGAATTATAAAACCAGGTTTCATAACTGAAACCAAATTGTCCAGGAGTACTTCCTCCAAACATTGCTCTTTATTCTCCTTCCAACTGGGGAAATTCCCCTCAAACAGGGCCCCTTTTATAGATTAGGAAGGGTCAACAGGACCTCTGAATAGGATCTTTAGGGAGAACAATGGATCAGGAGAAGGCAAAAGGGATGTGGATTGCGCTTGGGAATACTTAAACCAGAGAAGTCTTTCAGATTCAGAAACCGTTTCTCTATTGCAAGCAAGCTTACGTGAAGGTCAACATGCCTTGCTGGCAAGGGAGGCTCCAGAGACAGCCCTGGTTTAAAGAAGCCAGACAGCCACTTGGACTCATCTCTGGGCCTCTGAAATGTCAAGGGGTCACAGAGCCACAGGCAGATGCCCATGAGGGGTATCCCTTTGTGGGGTCACCACTAAATTGTAACCATTACAGCAAGTCAATACATTTAAGACACTGGGTTGCAGCAGGAAAAAAGGGGTTTAATTGTAGGGTCACCAAATAAGGAGATGGGAGGAAACCTCAAATCCATCTCTATTAATCCTTCTTAGGAAAATATTACGTTTTTATTCCTCAGTGTCTCTACTGTTGCCATGTTCCTATCCTCAATTTCCTCATAAAAGAACCAACCCACTAAGATATTAGAGCTGAGAAAATGATCGTTTATATAAAATAATCTAAACTAAAAATCGAAACAAAAACATAGATATTTTAATGGAAAATTAGATTATTGAATACTTCGTTTTGTTTTGCCATTTTATAGTATTTACTAAATGGTACACGTGGTACTTTTTTTTTTTTTTAAACAGGGTCTTGCTTCATTGCCCAGACTGGAGTGCAGTGGCATAATCACAGCTCACTGCAGCCTCCTGGGCTCCCGTGATCCCTCAACTTGAACCTCCCTAGCAGCTGAGACTATAGGCATGTGCCACCATACCTGGCTAATTTTTTACACTTTTGTAGAAACTGGAGTCTCACTATGTTGCTTAGGCTAGTCTCAAACTCCTGGGCTCAAGTGATCCTCCTGCCTTTGCCTCTCAAAGTGCTGGGATTGCAGGCCTGAACCAGTGTGCCCAGCTGGTGCTCTTAAAATATATCAGTGCTCAAGTTTTCATTAGACTAAGAGGGGAAAAGAAAGAAAATTTTGTTTGGAATTTTTTCCAATTAATCAGTCTCCCTTCATCCACAGCAAATAAAATGCCTTGTACTTAATATATACTTTTATTAGTTGTGAATATAGTATCTAAGATAGATGATCAATATATGTTTGTTGAATGAATTAAATGGTTGTAAATTTATTTAAAAGCAAAAATAGGCATTTTGAATGAACATGATTGCTTCTAATCGCATAGCTGGCATTCACTGAAGTACTATGTAGATAAGGAAAATATCAAGAAACATTTTTATTAAACAAATATGTTATGATAGAACATTCTTGTCAAGATGTCTGTAAATGATGAGAGATCACATAGTCCAATAAATTCCAAGTAGAAAAGCAAATCTAGTAGTCTCTTAAGATCAGTGTCTACTTGTTATAGGTAACAGTACAGTTCAAGTTGATCTTTCCTAGTGCCAAATTAATATAATTCTGAAGGCATTTATAATAAAATATCTTTAAACTAGTAAAAACTCTTTCACTGAGTTTTCAGGGCAAATCAGTGGTTTAACCTTGCTCCCCAGAAATTAAAGGAATATGAAAAGATTTCATGTCATTATTTTATCCATATTTCAAGTCAATATTTTCTCTGTCTAGGTAGAATATTATTAATAGTTGAAGACATAGGAAATGCTTTAGGAAGTGGTATATTAAATATACACGTTTTAAAACTATTGGTGTTTCTTTGTTAAAACTCTTTTGATAGGCAGTATTTCAAAGCCAGAAACTTTATCTTAAAATTGATTGAAACAAAATAATAATACTTATTTGGTTATGTGATTCATTACATTCAGTGATTTTTTTCTTTGCATAATTAAAACCACTGTCTTAGTAAATTATCTGTTTGAAGCAGAATTAAGCTGTTGAGAATATATGAGCTTACATAGAATGGGTGATGTCCTCTGAAAATAATGACTAATTCTATCATTTATATTTATTTGCTAATTATGAAATAAAAAATGTTGATACCATTCTAACTTACTTTAATGTGCATATATTATTTAGACTTATGATCCAGATCAGTAAAGTATATTGGATAGTTTTTTTGCTAAAAAATGAAATTATACCATTAATCAGATAATTCCATATAACGAATGGCTCAAACTTGTGTTCAGCTATTTTGGATAACTATTTATTTGGAACTAAGTGGGGATTTAATACAAGTAATAAATATTTGCCTTTCAATTTATGATCTTAATTTTCCTTGTTAAAAAAGAACCAGTTAACAACTATTCTGTACTTTAGCTTTTAAATTTACCCATTTTTATTTCTTTCTGCTTTGTTAATTTTCATTTTAGTTTGTTTGTTACTCAAGTTATACGTTTTTCTTTGCCTTATTGATTTTCCTATTCCTACCTTAAATTTGAATTAGAAATGGAAAGAGAGGTTACTTAGAACAGACTATTTTGCTTCTTGTTGGCAAGTTTGGCTGTATACCTTAACTACTCAAAAAGTTAACCAGGGAAGAAGTTGCTACCTAACATAATTTGGTGATTAATTATAAACTTTATTAATTTATACTCTCCTTGATATCCTCATTAGATCAAGTGGATTATATATGATCATTTTTATACATTGAGAAAAGAGTATTTCATAAACTATTTAGTTTTAATATCCACAGTTTAGCTGGAATTAAACTCAGCTGCTGAAAATAAAAATTACCTAGAAATCTTAAAAACCTAATTTTCCTTATTTAAAAAAATATATATTTTTACAGAGAAAAAAGAAAAATCAAGCAAGCCTAAAGATCCACCTCCTTTTGAAGGAATGGAGGTAAGACTGCATGCATTCTGATCTAATAGAGGACTGGATTATAAGACATTGCCTTTTTCCATCAGTAATACACATAATCACATTAAGCCCATGTTGTATTTTTTAAAAATGATTGAATTCAGAGGTACCTGAAGAAGGTAGAAAATTATTTAATTGAAAAAGACAAAAAGTATTGGTTGTGCTTCTTAGACAATTTATTTTAATAAATGATGGGTAAAAATGTTTATTCTCATTGTAATATGTTTTGAAATATTTAATCTACTGTAGTAGATACAAATATTTTATATTACATTTGAGATACTTTATATTGATAGACAATTTAAAAAGTTTATATACATCTCATTTTATTATGGGGTTTTGTATTAGAGTCCTAGGTCTAAAAGTCTAAAATTTTCCTATCCAAAAAGGTGGCTACTGTGAGTTCTTTGGAAATTTGTGTTATAAAGGCCAGTATATTGATCACAAAACATCATTTCTTTGACAGTGAATCTGTTGAGCATTGTTGATGAGTATTTTCTGCCTCTTCCTTTGTTTCAGATTGATGAAGTTGCCAACATTAATGATATGGATGAATATATTGAGTTATTATATGAAGATATTCCTGATAAGGTTCGGGGTTCTGCTTTGATCCTGCAGCTTGCTCGAAATCCTGATAATTTGGAAGAACTACTATTGAATGGTGATTTATAGCTATAAATATTAGAAGTAGAAAATTACTATAAAACATGTTTAATTATAATAGAGGAATAAGTTAAAAACAATATTTATACAAAACTTAAGAATGCATATATTTTCCAGCTCTTTATTTTTTTCTTGCTCAGATTTCTTAAATTGAGAGCATGGTATTTATTCTCTGGAGAATTCACAAACGATTTAATTTAAACAAGGAAAATTAAGCATTAATGGTACTGTACCTTTTCTTTCTTCTACTCTGGAAAACATTTTTATTCTTTTAATTAAGATAAAAGATCAAACTTAAGACATTTGCCTAGATATATATATCATGTTTTATTAAATTAGAGTTCAGTATTAGTTTTTTCTTAGTAGCACAGGGAAAGCTATTAATCTTTGCAGTTTCATTGAGATTGAATTTCACATCAAGTGTTTGCTTTCCTTTCACTAGAAGTACTTGGTAGTAACAAGAAAAGGAGATAGAATGTTTTTAACACCCTTTTCTTAGTAACAACACTATAGAATTTTTTTTTTTTTTGAGACAGGGTCCCCCTCTCTTGCCCAGGCTGGAGTGCAGTGGTGCGATCTCAGCTCACTGTAATCTCTGCCTCCCTGGTTCATGCAAGTCTCCCGCCTCAGCCTCCTGAGTAGTTGATTTTACAGGTGTCCACCACCATGCCCAGCCAAATTTTTTTCGCTTTTTTTTTTTTTTTTTAAAGTAGAGTTGGGGTTTCACCATACTGGTCAGGCTGGTCTGGAACTCCTAACGTCAGGTAATCCACCTGCCTTGGCCTCCCAAAGTGCTGAGATTACAGGTGTGAGCCACTGCTCCCCCTGCCTGTAGAATCATTTTAAATGCATAGTTTTCTGATTATACATTTGCCAAAAACAAAATGGGAAAGATATCTTTATTATCTGGTTTGCATTGCATGAGAGAGAATGACTTTCTGGCTGTTGCCAAATACATGAATAAAATAATGCAAATCAATCGTTTTGTTAATCAGTACTTTCAAATAAGTATTTCAAATGGCTTTTCTGCTGTATGCTTGCCGTTCTTTTATGAAATAAATACTTCTTGAAAACTTATTGTGTGGCAGGCACCGTTCCCATATTTTCATGGAATTGTTTTAGTGTTCTCTCTCCTTCTGTTCCATTGGTTTATTTGATGATTTACATACCAATACCACACTATTGTTGTGTTGTTTTGTGTTTTTACTTAACTTTAGAATATGTAGGAAAAATGTTCCAAATTGCTTTCTTTCCTCCCATAATTGGTTTTGCTGATCTTGCACATCTGTCTTATATATTTTCAGATTATTTCATCATATTCTGTGAAAAGTCATAACAGAGTTTTGATTATGATTGCATTCAATGTAGAAATTAATTTTGAGTTATCTTTTGACCTCTTGTAAACTATATTTTAGCTGTTTCTTAGTAAACTGTATACAACTCCTGTAACTATATTTTTATTGAGATGTTTCTTTATTCTGTATTAAAGGAGAAAAATGAAATAAAATCTGGCAAATAGGTCACTAAACCTAGGCTTAAATTTATGACATTATAGAACAGTTCTGCGTAAACTAGTATTTTAAGAAATACTATTTTCTCTATATTATAATGGCCAGATGCCTTTGGGAATTACTAGACTGAATAATGCTACACCAGATTCTTTATTAAACAGGACTTTTTGGAGCCTTTGCATGTTAATATGCATTGCCAAACTATTTATGTGACTCCAAAATCATTTTTTTCAAAGCATATACTATTCTAGTTCTCTATATTGTGCATGTGAATAATACTGTGAAATGCGATCATAGGGTGATTTTTAGTTTGCTAAAAAATTTGTCACTATCTGGATTCATAACTAATACAGTAATTTTTGAAAGCTTAAATATGGAACATTTTCATTACCACAATAAATACTCATAATGCAGTCTATAAAGTACTATTGTAAATCCTGAGTACCTATTAAAAACAGTGGAATTATTATTTCTATATTTTAACATATATTTTATTTTAATTACTTTAATAATTAGTATGCCATGTACCAACCTGATTTGAAACTAGTGTCATTACTTTAATTTTTGTTTCCTCAAGATAGAATTTTAGCAGAAATGCTTATTAACCTACCTGAAAGTTAATTTTGTGAAAGTTTTTTGTTTTATTTGTGGCTATTAGCATAAATTCAGTGTGATACTGAAAGATCAATTTTTCTGTGTACAGATTTATTTAGTTTTTTAATTTGCTTTAATGGAACGAGTGCTAGTCTACTAACCTGCTCATTTTATTCTAGACTTATTCAAGTTTTTTTTGTATTATCAAATACATTAAATCAGATGTTAAAAAGAAAAGTCAGTACTGCATTAGTAAGATTACAGTTCTTAATCTTACAAATTAAGATTACAGTTCTTAATGTAAGATTGTTAAATTAAGATTACAGTTCTTAATTTAAGATTGTTAAATTAAGAAATGAAAGACTTTTTAATTATTTTATTGCCACCATAATATACATATTATGTCACTTTATCCAAATCATGTTTTATTACTTCTGTGTTCAGTATATACTTGAAGCAGCATGTTATGTATTTTTAAGTAAAATTACATTTAAAAATAGCTTTCTGTATTGGAAAGAAGCATCCTACTTTTTGTTCCAGTTCTATCTTAGCTTTGTTATTTATTAATAACTAGACATTTAAAACCAATCACCCTTTATACCAGAGCAAGGAGAATGATCGTTTCAGTACCTCTCCTTTTTCTTTAGAAACTGCCCTTGGTGCATTAGCAAGGGTCCTGAGAGAAGACTGGAAACAAAGTGTTGAGTTAGCTACAAACATAATTTACATCTTTTTTTGCTTTTCCAGGTAAGTATAAAAACTATTAAACAAAAAAACTACTGTATCTCTATTGCTTTTTGTCTGTATCATTGATTCAATTTGTAGATCACTCATTCTCAGTTTTTCTGTGTGTCTGCCTAAGCTCTACTGCTGAATTCTTATTCCTGTTTCCCATTGTCTGTCTTGCTGTTATTCTATCTTTTATGTAGTCTATACTCACTCATGCCTCAGTTTCCTCATGAGCAAAATTTGGATAGTAATACTGACATCCTCTTTGGATAGTTTTTTGTATTAAATGAATTAAAAATGAAAATACTTAGAATAAAGCCTGATCCAGAGTAAGTACGCAGTAAATGTTATTGTTATATATATACGCATGTATGTGCACATACCTGTTATGTATCCATATTAATTATATAGCCTTAAGAAAGAAGATGTTTATTAAGAAATTATGAAAAGTTTCTAGCCAATTCCTAGAGAATTACTGCTTCTGTTCTAAAAATAATGCTAGTATTAGCAAATAAATATTATTGAATAAATACTTGGATCAATGAATTGTCTAGAAAACATGTAAAGCCTTATTATTAGTACTTACTAATTCTCTGATGTCAGTTTTATGTAATAAAGTGTATGTCTAGTATTGTTACATTATTAGTTTTGTTAGATAATAATCTAAAAATTTATTGTGAGTATCTGAGTTAATATGGTGGTTAATTACAAAAAAGTGTCTACTTTCTAACTTCTTAAAAATAACTATTTTAGGTAAGGGTAATGTGATAAAACATATTTAAAGTAATTTTATAATCTCAAGTCTTCCTAGTATACTGTGGATATATTCATTTATCAAAATATGTATGTCAAATTTATTTTCTATATGATTTGTACCAGTGATCACTAAAAACAAATTTTCTGTACTCATAAAATATATTCTTTTAAATATATATTAAAATGCCTTTTTTAAAGCTTTTCTCAGTTTCATGGACTTATTACTCACTATAAAATTGGAGCCCTGTGTATGAATATTATTGATCATGAGTTAAAAAGACACGAGCTTTGGCAAGAAGAACTTTCAAAGAAGAAGAAAGCTGATATCCTTTTACAGTGGCATATGAGCCCTCTGTTGACTTTGGTTATAAGTTTTGGGTGGGTGAAATGATTTTGTTCTTTTTAAAAAATTGTTAATTGCATTACTTGGAAACAATGCAGTTGTGTGTTATTGAAAGTAAGAAGTAGATTGAAACCATCAAAATGAATACAGTTTGACATTCACTTTGTGTCTCTTTACAACCTTTCTTAGTTGATGAGGTAGAAGGAGCAGGTAATAGTTGTGTCAGGTAACTTAGTGGGTGAGCCTCTAAATGATTACATCATTACATACACTAAGATCCTTTGGTTAGTTGAAGTCTGGCTCACCACTGCTGCTTACTTCTATCTGAGTACTAAGGTGACTGATTAGAATGGGTGTAAATTTGGTGATGAACCTAGTTAAAAGCTCTATTTTTCTAGGAAAGTACAAAAATATTTTTCTTAATAAATACAAATTTCAAAAGCCTCTAGAATGATAGAACCTGTGAAAGGAAATTTAGGTATTTGTTTTAATCTATCTTGCAAATATAAAAGTCTTTTCTGCAACTTCCCTGACAAATGGTGTCATATAGGCTATTCTTTAACAATGTCACTGCTTATTGATTTAACCCATTCTGTAGTTTAGCATTCTGTTTATTATAATAGTCTTTTGCTTAGTGCATTGAAGTCCATTTCCCAATAACTTCTATCCATTGGTTCTAGTATTGCATACTAAAGCAATATGGAATAAAGATATTTTCTTCAACATCATAATTCTCATATTTGAAGATACTTATCATATTTTAGCCTCAACAACTTAATGCTTCTATATCAAAGGCCCCTGGTTTATTTATATCTGTTCAAGCATAATGTGTTTTGCAGACCAACGAGGCATGCTGATAACTTTCGTTTGAATCAAGTGTTTATTGATGTCTTTTAAAAAGTGAAAACTTTATTCCTGTTGTACAGAATATCATACATTTTTAACTCTCCCTTGTGCAAAAGTAGACCCTACTTTTATGTTAATTTTGGCCTCCAGAAACCCTGAGGCTTCAATTTAATCTGTGTTGTAATAGGTTAATTCCGGGTATTGTCTACAGAATCTCTCAGGCTTTTATTATTGTCACTTGGGACTCCAAGATACTATAAAATCCACACTCACACACAGGCTTTGACTTTTCTTAATTAGAATCTTTTCAGGTTTATAAATTTTCTATGCATACCATAAACTTCTGGCATCTAAATTGATACTGACTCACTACATCAACCACCCAAGAATCCTAGAGACCTTTACATCAGTTCTGGAGTGCCAATACTCCCGAATACTTCAGTGGTACCCAAAATTTATTTAAAACTGGAGAAGTATGGAGGGAACAACTAGTGAAACTCTTTAGCAATCATTAATTTGCATTTTGTGATTGTTTGGTGACAAGAACTCATATCTTAGGACACATTATATTTCTATGTCAGACACCATTAATTTTAAAATTCACTATTTAACCACTAGGAGAGGAAAATATGCTTCCAATTAAACTATGACACATAATGGATTATAAGACACATCCAGTTTTGAAGATGTTAAGATAAGAGGAAAATGTGTCTTAGACTCAATAGATTATGGAAATTGAAGGAATATAAAAATGACCTCAGAATTCTGGCCATTTCTCCTGACATGTTACTATTTTATGTCCTAAATTTCATTGTATTTTGATACAAGCAGTATTCAACAAGGTCAGCTGTTTTGACTCATATTCTGGGGTCATATGCTTGACTAATATGCTTGGAGATACTGAAGTAACTGATTATTTTTGCAAGGTGTCCAGGGGATGATTTGGGACCAAAAGATGTGATTTTAAAAATTTGTTTACTTTTGAGTTTGGGATAGTTCTTTCTTGGCATCTCTAGTCTGAAAAGGCTGCCATAAAAGCGTTAGATTTAATCTACATCCTTTGAATATTCTGGGCATTTGTCTCAAGTAAAATCCAGTGTTCTTAGTAATTAAATAACTCTCTGAGGCAGTAATTTTTTTGGTTCATGGATCCACTTGATAATCTGTTGAAAGTTATAGACTTGTGCGCCTGCATAAAATATTCACAGTTTCTGGGAACTCAGGTATTTGGTGAGGTTCAAACATCTATATGATGTTAGCTGTGGGCTATACAAAAAAATATTTGTTCACTCAAGGACTCCCAGGGAATCCATGACCATTTAGATAAGAAGTCCTGTTACAGCACAATTATTGTGCAGAGAACATTTTAGTTAAACTTTTGGTGAGACAAAATAACTGGATAAAGTTGCATATAAAATTTAATAGTGCTGTTGTTCATAGAATTTACCAATAGATTTTTTTGCTTCAATGAGTATGGATAATCCTTAACAAGTTGTTTACTTGATGAAGACCCTGAAAACCAAACCTTGAGAAAGGATTATGAAAAAACTTTTAAAAAGTACCAGGGGCTTGTGGTAAAACAGGAACAGCTATTACGAGGTATGAATTCCTAAGCAATGAGGAAAGTAACAAAGTACTTACTCTAAATACATTTGTTTTGTTCACTTTTTGTCATATCTATAAAGCTAATGTGAGAATAACTGAAAGTTCTATAAAATGTTAATATGCTACAAGTTCTTCTGTCTTTAGCATGGATAATGCTTTAAATTTCACTCTACTATTTTTCCCCATTTAGTTCCTAAATATACTTTTACTTTTAAATAATAAGTATGCTTATTATTTATTTCCTAAGAAAGGATTTTTTAATCCAGCGTGTGACCTTTTCAATGATAAGAATCTTTGTCTCTTCAGCCCTAACTGACTTGTTTTATAAAGTGAATTATTTTGTTGCTTTCCTTGGAAATTGTTATAAAAATTTCAAAATATTTGTCTTGTTTAATAGAAAAGAATTCCTTGTCTCTAGCTTTATTAAGAGATGTAAAACTGCAATAATACGGGTTTTTGGTTACTGATGAGATGTAAAATCTCTTGATAGTGATAATGATGTGGGGCTTTTAAGTGTGAATTTGATTCCTGATTTATACTTGACTGTTTGATGATTCATTTAGTTCATTGCTGTTTGACTAACTTTGTAATGGATATACTCGTTAACTCCCAAAATATTTTCATCCTGTGAGGATTACTAGCAATTTTAACTACACTGAGTTTTTAAAATATTTGAAGCCAAATAATTTAGTTTAACCTGTTGGAGAAAAGGTCAGATTTTCAAAAGTTAATTTTAAAATATGCTAGAAAATAATAGGTATTACCTATGTCAGCATATAATCCAAAATGCATCAGATCTCAAGAAAGCAGTTGTTTTCATGTAGAAGTTTTAAATAATTAACTTGACTTTTTTAACATATAAAACTTTAAGCTCTGTTTCTAACCAAATATTTTATTTATGCTAATATTGTATGCTCTTGTAAGAGCTTTATTGAGGTATAGTTGACAGATAACTGTACAATTTTAAAGCATACAATTTGATAAATTTTAACATACGTAAATACCCATGAAATTATGACCATAAGCAAGATAACATATCCATCACTCCCAAAATTTCCTCATGCATCTTTGTAATCTCTCCCTTTCCTTCTTCCTTCTCCCTTATTCCCAAGTCATCACTGATCTGCTTTCTCACTTTAGGTTAGTTTGCATTTTCTAGAGTTTTATATGAATGAAATCATATGGTATGCATTCCTTTTTGTCTTTTTTAGTCAGCATAAAGTTTCATCCATATTATTGCATTTATCAATAGTTCATTCCTTTTTAATATTGAATAGTATTTCTTTGTATTCACCTGTTGATCATTTAGAATATTTCCAGTTTTTGGCAGTTTTGATGCTGCTGTGAACATTTGTCTATATAAGTCTTTGTATGGACATACAGTTTATTTTCTCTTAGCTAAATACCTAGTGATGGAATGGCTGAGTCATATGATAGGTGTATGTCTAACTTTATAAGAAACTGCCAAATGTTTTTCTATAATAGTTGTTTTTATATTTTCACCATGAATGTATGTGGTTTTGATTTGAAATTTTCTAGTGACTGATGATGTTGCACATCTCTTGATGGGCTTATCTGCCATCTCTTTATGTTTATTGAAATGTGCCTTCTCTAACTTTTGCCTATTATTAAATTGGATTGTTTTATATATATTCTTTACATGTTTTGGATATGAGCATTTATCAGATATGTGATTTGCAAACATTTTCATTCTCTTTAAGTATCTTTTTAAGTGCAGAATTTTACATTTTTATGAAGTCTAACTTAGTATTTTTTGGATCAAGGTTTTGGTATTGTATCTAAGAAATCCTTTCCTTCAGGCATGATGACTCATGCCTGTAATCCTATCACTTTGGGAGGCCGAGGTGGGTGGATCACGAGGTCAGGAGATTGAGACCATCGTGGCCAACACGGTGAAATCCCATCTCTACTAAAAATACAAAATTTAGCTGGACGTGGTGGCACATGACTGTAGTCCCAGCTACTCGGGAGGCTGAATTGCTTGAGCCCAGGAGGCGGAGGTTGCAGTGAGCTGAGATCGCGCCACTGCCAGCCTGGCAACAGAGCAAGAGAGACTCAATCTCAAAAAAAAAAAAAAGAAAGAAAGAAATCCTTTCCTAACTAAACGTTATAATTACTTTCACTTATGTTTTCTTCTAGAAGTTGTATAGTCTCAGAGTTTATAGTTAAGCCTATAATACATTTTCAGTTAATTTTTGTATATAGGATGAGGAATGGATCAAAGTTCTTCATTTTTTTTGCACATGGATAGCTAATTATTCAAGTACTACTTTTGAAAACACTTATCTTTTATCTACTGAACTGATTTATGTCTTTGTCAGAACCATTTATTTATATATATCATGTCTATTTTGGGGTTTCTATTTTGTTCTATCACTTTTGTGTGTTTTGATGCCAGTAGCACAGTGTCTTCATTACTGTAGCTTGTAGAAAATTTTGATATCAGGTGGTGTTAGCCCTACCAATTTTTTATTTGATTGATTTCTACTCTGATCTTTATAATTTTTTTTTTCTTCAGCTTACTTTGGGTTTAATATGCTCTTACTTTTTTGTGTGTTTTTTTTAAGGTGGAAGCTGGGGTCATTTATTCAAAACCTTTCTTCTTGAAGATAGATATTTACTGCTATAAATTTCCCATTAAGCACTTCTTCGCTGGCATCCCACAGATTTTCATATGCCCTATTTTCATTTTCATTCAATTTTAATACTTTGCAATTTCTCTTTTTGTTTCCTCTTTGACCCATACATTATATAGAAGGGAGTTGTTTTTTCCCCAAATAATTGGGGATTTTCCAGAGAGCTTCATTTTACTGATTTTTAGTTTAATTTATGGTCATCAGATAAAATATTTTGTAATATTTCAATCCTTCAAAATGTATTTAGACTTGTTTCATGGTCTAGAATATGGTCTTTCTTCAAGGCTTTGTATGCACTTGAATGTGCATTCTGCTGTTTTACGTGGGGTTTTCTGTCAATGTCAGTGAGGTGAAGTTTCTTAGTGATGTTCAACTCTTTACATGTATTAATGTTTTTCTGTACTTTTTCCATTGTTGAGAGAGTAATATTGAAATTTCTGACAATTATTGTGAATTTATTTATTGCTCCTGCACTTCTACTAGTTTTCACTACATATATTTTGAAGCTCTATTCTTGAGGACATAAAGATATAGGATGTAGATGTGTTATTGATAAATTGTTCTTGTTATCAATATGAAGTAATCTTCATCATGTATGTTAATATCTTTTGGTCTGAAATCTACCTTTTCTTATGTTAATCTACTTTCTCTTGTGACTAGTGTTAGCATGGGATATATTTGTCTATCCTTTTATTTTTAGTATATTTATATCAAGTGTGTTTTTTTATGAACAGAATTTAGATCAGCTGTTTGTGTGTGTGTATGTATGTGTCTTTTTCCTCCTTTTTCCTTCTTGTCTGCCTTCTCATGGATTTCAGATTTTTAAAATTCTATTTTATTTCCATTGTTAGCTTAACTATAAGTCTTTTGTTATATTATTGATTGCTTTAAGGTTTATATTGTACATCTCTCTCTCTTTTTTTTTTTTTTTTGAAATGGAGTCGCACTCTGTCGTCAGGCTAGAGTGCAGTAGTGCGATCTCGGCTCACTGCAACCTCTGCCTCCTGAGTTCAAGCGATTCTCCTGCCTCAGCCTCCCAAGTAGCTGGGACTATAGGCATGTGCCACCACGCCCAGCTAATTTTTGTGTTTCTAGTAGAGACAGAGTTTCACCATGTTGGCCTAGATAGTCTCAATCTTTTGACCTCATGATCCACCCGCCTTGGCCTCCCAAAGTGCTGGGATTACAGGCGTGAGCCAGTGCACCTGGCCTATGTTATACATCTTTAATCATAATTATCTAACTACAAGTGATAACATCTTTAATTTATCATAAGTTAAGTCTGCTGTCAAGTATTTTGTACCATTTCATGCTTAGTGTTAGAATCATTTCTTCCCTCTCCCACATCTAAGCTATTACTAACATTTTTTATACTTACACATATATTATAAACCCTATAATAAGGCCAGATGCAGTGGCTCATGCTTGTAATCCCAACATTCTGGGAGGCCTAGGTGGGTAGTTCACTTGAGGTCAGGAGTTTGAGACCAGCCTGGGCAACATGGTGAAACCCTGTCTTCACCAAAAAACAAAAATCAGCTGGGGATGGTGGCACATGCCTGTAGTCCCTAGCTATTCAAGAGGCTAAGGCAGGAAAATCACTTGAACCGGCTAGGCAGAGGTTGCAGTAAGCTGAGATTGCGCTGTTGCACTCCAGTCAGGTGACAGAGCGAGACTCTATCTCAAAAAAAAAAAACTCAAAAACAAACAAAAAAACCCCTATAATACATTATCATTTTATGTAATCAATTTTATTTTAAAGATATTTGAATAATAAGAAAATAATCTTTTATATTTACAGGTATGGTTACCATTTCTATTGATCTTATTCCTTTGTGTAGATCCATTTTTCTGTCTGGTGTCATTTTCTTTTTACCTTAACTATTTCATTTAATTTTTCTTGTGGGACATATTTACCAGTGATTATCTTTTGTGTATCTAAAAGTCTGATTTTAAAAATATTTTTATCATTTTGAAATATTATCACTGGGTTTAGAATTCTAGGTTGAAAACATTTTTTTTAATACTATAAGGATGTTGCTCCACTGTTGCCTTGTTTGCATTGTTTTTGATGAGAAGTCTGCTGTCATGCTCTCTTTGTCTATTCATATTACGTCTTTCTATGACTGCTTTTATGGTTGTCTCTGCATCATTTGTTTTGAGCAATTTATTATGACAGGTCTTGGTGTAATTTTTTTTTTATGTTTCTTGTTTTTGGAGTTTAGTGAGCTTATTGAAACTCTGGGTTTATAATTTTCATAAATTTGGAAATGTTTCTGTTACTATTTTTTCAGGGACTACAGTTAAACCTATATTAGGCCACTTGAAGTTGTTCCACAGTTCTCTGATACTCTTTACATTTTTGCCGTCTTTTTCTGTGTGTTTAATTTTGGATAGTTTCTGTGATTATGTCTTCAATTTCACTAATCTTTTTTTCTCCTGTCTCTCCTGTTAATTTCATGTGGTTTACAGTCTCAAGCATTGTAGTTTTTAGTGATAGAAGTTCGAATATTTTTTATCTCCTGTGTCTCTACTTAACTTTTAGATCTGGAATACAGTTATATGACTTAAAATGTTCCTTTCTTATAATTAAGCTCTAGGTCAATTCTTGGACAGTTTTAATTGGTTGACTTTTCTCTCCCTTGTGAGTTGTATTCCCTACTTCTTGTATGACTGATAATCTTTGATTAGAAGAAAGGCAGTGTGAGGACCAAACCCTTCTGTAAGTAGATGATTTAAAAAAAAAAAAAGCAAGAAAATGAAATTTACATTGTCGTACGTGGATTTTTTAATTCCTAAAAATATCTTTGAGTTTTGTTTGGGGACATAGTTAAATTACTTGGAAACAGTTTGATCCTCTTGGATCTTACTCTTATAATTTGTTAGTCTGGACAGAAGCAGCATTTAGTATAAAGCTAGTTATTTCCCACTATCGAGGCAAGACCCCTCTGAGGACTCTACCCACTAATGCATGAATCATGAGGTTACCAGTATAGTTGGTAGAAACAGGCATTATTTTCAGCTGTGTTCTTTTACTCCTCTCATTTTGTTCTGTCCCAGCCTCACTTAAATTCCTGGCTCCTATCAATACTCAACTCAGTATTTGAGGGAGACCTCTATAGAACTCCAGAGCCTCTCTCTGCTCAGCTCTTTCCTCTCCAGTACTCTTTTCTGTGAACTCCTTGGCTTCTCTGGATTCTTGGCTCCATCTTCTTAACTCAGGGGTTCTATCAGGTTCTGCCTTGATTCTCCTTCACTGTGTTGTGACATGGAAACTCTCTCAAGGCAGTATTCTAGGGCAAACATTGGACTATCCCATTTATTTCTTATCTCTCAGTGATCAATCACTGTCCTTCATTTTATGGTGTCCACTATTATGAAAATCTTTGTTTTGTGTATTTTAGTCTGATTTTTTGGTGGTGTTGTCAGGTGAAGGTTTAAAATCCCATCCCATTAATTTCCTGGGGTGCTATAACAAATTACCATAAACCGAGTGACTTAAAACAACAGAAATTTATTCTATCGTAGCTCTGGAGGGTAGAAGGCCAAAGTCAAGGTGTCATCAAGGCTATGTTCTTTCTGAAGGCTCTGGGAAAGAATCTTTTCTTGTCTCTTTCTAGCTTTTGGTGGGCCCCAGCAATCTGTGGAGCTTCTTGGCTTTTAGCTACATCACTCCAGTCTCTGCCTTTGTCTTCATATGGCCTTCTTCCCACTGTATGTCATCTCCTCCTCTTCTTAAGACACCAGTCATTGGATTCATGGTCTACCCTAATACATAATTACCTCACCATAACCAATTACATCTGCAAAGACCCTATTTCCAAATAAGGCACATCCTGAGGTTTTGGGTGAACATAAATTTTAGGATGACACTATTCAACCTACTACATATATCTTGGCCGTAAAGAGAAGTCTGCTTGTTTTTTTAGTGTAATTATAAAATCTTTTGACAATGCCTTGCATAGAAAGTTAGCATAATGCAATAGTATAAATATGTGAGCTTTGGATTCTGATAGGCTTGAGTTTTAATTTAGCACTACCACTTTGTACATGTATGTAGGGAAAGTTATTTAATTTCTTTGAATCAGAGGTTTCCCATCTGTAAAATTTTTTATACGACTTTACTCATAAAACTGTTTTAGAATTAAAATACCCTTTATACATCAATAGACCTGACATATATTAGGTACTTAATAAGTGAGATTTACCTTTCCAGTATTTGTTAAATAAATTTTATGTTTATCTACTTGTGTATATACCTGTGCATGTATTTCTTCTTTTCATAAGAGTTTAGAGGTAGTTTGCAAGAATACATGAAGTGAAATAATAAAACAATGAGGCCACAAGAGAAGAAAAAGACTATATAGACCATAAAAGCCTACATAATTCTTAGAGAAATTGAACTCTGAAGCTCCTTATCAATCAAGGAAAAATGGAAAACATTATCCACTAATATCATTTTCACTGTAAAAAGAACACAATACGTTTCCTTTAAGAACTTAAGCATTTTTCTTTACAAATCTAAAAAAGTTTACTTTAAACTAGCAAACAATGGCGTCAACTCCATCTAGTGTAATAATTGCATTAGTGAATTTCATAAGGTCTTTTCTTATAATGACTAACAGAAAATCAGTTTGCATATGAAAAGTCGATTTTAGTAGGCTCAAATTTAGCTGTAGTTATACTGTATATTTTGGACTTCTTATATATGTTGCACTTCTTAGCTGCAGACTCTAGTTGTTAAAGTTTTATAATGTGATCTTGTTTTCTATATTTATAAAAACTATTTTTCCCTGTCTGCTTTATTTTTTCCTGACTTATCTACCTTTAATTGCCATTTGATTTCTATTAAACTCTAAACTCCAAGAGGGCAGAAATCATTGTTTTATTTTGGTTATTGTGTCCTGAGCATCATATGAATTATTTTATATATATGTTTTGTTTTAAATAACATATATATATGCCATTCAGTAACAACAAATGTTTTCTAATTAACCAATTACTAACCAGTTAAAATTTTCAGAATAGTATAATACCCTTTTAGGGCTATCTCTATTGCCTTGGTGAGTAGAAATGATTTTCTAAATTGTTGAATCAGTATACTAATTCTTTAACTCTCATATGTTTTACTTTTCTAGTTGCTCTTTATTTGCTTCTGAATCTTGCTGAGGATACTCGTACTGAACTGAAAATGAGGAACAAGAATATAGTTCATATGTTGGTGAAGGCTCTTGATCGGGACAATTTTGAGCTGCTCATTCTAGTTGTGTCATTCTTGAAGAAACTCAGCATTTTCATGGAGAATAAAAATGATATGGTAACTTACAAAGCTTTTTATTGAAATAGTTTGTGTTTGCCATTTTCAAGTTAGAATATTTTGATAAAAATTAAACACTTTATTCCCCTCCTGAGATAATTCTGAATAAAGATTTTATAACAGCAATTATTCACTGATATGGCTTTATTAAGAAATGTATTCCGTATTAGTTAATATTCCAGTTGATTGAAGCTTTCTGAATAAAAATCATTTCTAATATATAGAATGGATCTTGCCATATTAAACATAATATACAGAAAGTTTGTTTAAATTTAAAATTTTCCTTCAGAGTCACCTGATCTTATTCTTTTACCCTAAGCTATTTTGCCTTCTGCATCTCTGACTTTAGTTTGTGGAATTAAAATTTAGCCAAATCTCTTCATTGTTATCTACACTTCCACTTTGTTACCTATAATTCTTCTTTGTTACCTACTGTTCTACTTGGTAGCCACAACCTATTGATTATGCTTCTTAAAAATCTCTTGAAACTGTAATATTGCTTCTTTTCATTTCTAGTGCCATTGTATTAGTTCATACCCTCTTTATTCATACCTTCTTTATTTCTTGCTTGAATTTGTTATACTAGGCTCTCATTTACCATCTTTTATTGTGTTGATACAATGATCTTTGGGAAATACAAGTTGAGCATATATTATTTTCACCTGTGTAGAATATATGTAGTATAGAAATATATAAAGTAAAAATTCTCATCTGCTTTTTACCATGTCATTAAAAAGTCTTTGTTATGTACAATAATATATTCAATAGCTCATATGTTAACTGTACCTTGTTTTCAGATAATTGAGTTGTTTATAGTTTTATCTATTACAAGTAATACTTCATTGCACATATTTGTACATACGTATTTCTATGTATTTCTGCTTATTTTCTTGGAGCAGGTTTCTATAAATGAAATTATTGGATCATTGATCTTAACTCCATTGAGGATAATTTTTTAGAACTATATATCATTATGTGGCTGTGTATTACTGACTAAAGTGACTTCTCTTTTAGATAGTCTAAATGTATAGTATGTCTGCCTACTTTATTTTATTTTAAAATCAAAAGAACCAGGAAGTAGCTGATACTATAGTGAATGACATCGAGGGCCTTTGAAAACCTGAGACTTATTTATCAGATTTAATAAGTACCTTGAATTCTAGTTATTGAATATATGAAATTTTATTTTACCCCTGTATATTTAGTATCTGTCATTTTCATCGTCATTATATAATTATTTATGTTCATGATATGCCTGATACTACTTTGAGATTTAATGTTCTTAAACACGTTTTTTGCTTCCACTTTTATTTAAGAAGAATATGATAACATGATAGTATATAAATAGTCCTGAGTAGTTAGAGTATGGCCAAATAATTGCTTCCCCTTGTTATAAGTTGAAGCATGTTCTTCCATTTATGTGATCAAATTAAGTTCACTTTTAGTAGGTTCTCAAAATTCAAATTGATTTGTATCAGCATGTATCTATTACCTATGTATTAGAGCTAGATTTAACTAATACAGTTATGTGCTTATTCCATCAAAAAGATCTTGACTATTATTAAAAGTTGTTTTCTGATGAGATCATAGAATTCGAATATATGATATAAATTGTCTCATTAAACTTTATTTTTTATTGAGGAAAAACTTGAGATTCAGAAATGTTTGTTATTCTTCTACGATCATGAGAAGTATTTGATTACCCAGATTTTTACTAGTGATGATATGGATTTTATCTTTTATTGTGGAAGAAATATACTTTATTTAAGGACATCTACAGAATCAAGATTTTTACAATTTGACTGGGCCTTAAATCCAAGGCTAGATTTAGTGAATCTAGCCTCCCAGTTTCACAGATGAAGTAGGAAAGGATCAGAGACATTAATTTGATTAAGGAAACAGATCTCTTGATACTCAAGTTTCTACTCTTCTTCTTTGCCTCCTGGGAAAAATATTTTAGGTCTTTTTTTTTAAAAGACATTTTTGGTAAGATATACAATAAGCATTTTTAAATGTTAGCTTCCAGAAACTCTGAGAAAGGTACAATTAAAGACTGAAACAAACTTACTGATAGATTGTTGGTAAACCCTCACCTAACATAGACTGTTAAATAAAAATACTAATAAGTTCTGTATTATAGAAATAGACTTGAGGAGGGCCAGGCGTGATGACTTAGGCCTGTAATATGCTTTGGCACTTTGGGAGGCCAAGGCAGGTGAATCATATGAGGTCAGGAGTTCAAGACCAGTCTGGCCAACACAGTGAAACTCTGTCTCTACTAAAAATACAAAAATTAGCCGTGTGTGATAGTGCACGCCTGCCATCCCAGCTGTTTGGAAGGCTGAGGCAGGAGAATCACTTGAACCAGGAGGTGGAGGTTGCAGTGAACTGAGATTGTGCCACTGCACTCCAGCCTGGGCAACAGAGCAAGACTCTGTCTCCAAAAAAAAAAAAGGAAAAGAAAAGAAAGAAATAGACTTGAAGGCATTGCATGTTGAGGCAATTACTAAATTTAGCTCTGAGGATTGAGTTTTTATCAACCAAAAAGACATGACTAGAAGGCTGTGTTAAATACTAGTCTAGTGTTTAAACATCCGATTGATTAATGGCATATATTTCACGTTCTATTCTGTGCATTAGGAATACAGATTAATAATAGGCTAGACATGGTGGCTCACACCTGTAACCCCAGCACTTTGGGAGGCCAAGGCAGGTGGATTACTTAAAGTCAACAGTTCAAGACCAGCCTGGCCAACACGGTGGAACCCCATCTCTACAAAAAATACAAAAAGTAGCCAGGTGTGGTGGCACAAACCTATAATCCCAGCTACTTAGGAGGCTGAGGCAGGAGAATCACTTGAACCCAGAGGTGGAGGTTGCAGTGAGCTGAGATCACACCACTGCACTCTAGCCTAGGGGACAGAGAGAGAACCCATCTAAAAAAAAAAATTAATAACAAACTCTCCAAGTTTTTTTTTATTAAGTTTTGCTGTAACAAGTGTTAGAACCAGCAAACTGTAACACTGGTTACAGTTTGAAAAAGCAGTTTTTCAAACTGTTGCTTTTGCAAAGGGAAAATACTACCTGATATAATTAGTGAAAATTGATGCTTGTAGTAGTTTTATTTATAAAAGGAATGAGAAGATGGCGGAGCTATTTGTGAGGTAGTTGTATTTATTTAAATAAAGTTTATTTTACTCTTAATGTGATCTAATACCAGCCTTACTTTTAGGCAGCTTTTTAGAGGAACAACAGAGAGGATATATGTTTCCTAGGTTGCTTAATTTTCTTACTGCTAACTTTTGAGAGTTCTTTCTACATTTGGAAACAAGTTGTTTATCAGTTATATGTTTTTCACATATTTTCACTTTTCTGTGGCTTTTCATTCTCCTATGAAAAGCAGAACTTTTTAATTTTCATGAAGTCCAGCATATAAAAAAAATTTAGTGGATTGTATTTGTGTGTTATTTTAAAAAAATATTTAATCCAAGTTCACAATGATTTCTTCCTGTGTTTTCTTCAAGTTTTATAGAGGTTTTTGTCATTGCTGTTTTAGTCTATGATCCATCCATTTTGAGTTAATTTTTTATATGGTGCAAGATATGGACCAAGATTTATGGTTTTTAATATGGATGTCCAATTGTTCCAGCACTATTTGTTGAAAAGACACATTTACCCATTGTATTGCTTTGTACCTTATTGAAATTACCTTTGCACCTTTGTTGAAAATTTGGCCATGTATGCTTGCTTCTATTTCTAGACTCTGTCTTCTGTTCCATTAATCTATGTGTCTGTGCTTTCATCAATACCTCTTTCTCTTGATTACTATAGCCTTATAGTAAGTCTTAAAAATCAGGCAGTAAGAGGATCCCAATGTTATATTTTTTCAGAGTTATTCTGACTATTCTGTGTTTTTCCATTTATATTTTTAAATCATTGGGATTACACTGAATCTATTGAGGGGAATCAAGAGATCATACTGGATTTTTCCAGTCCACGAAAATGGTGTAGCTTTCTATTTATTTGGGTCTTTTTTGATGTCTTCCATCATTTATGGTTTAGCATACATATTTTGCATATATTTTGTTAGATTTATACCTAAGTATTTTACCGTGTTTCCTGGTTTTGGTTGATAGTCTATTGAAATATAATCAATTTTTTCATATTGACCTTATGTCCTGTGACTTTCTAAACTTACTTTTTAGTTGTACTGACTCACAGATTCTTGGAGATTTTCTAAGTAGACAGTTGTGTTGTCTTCAAATAAAAAGTTTTATTTCTTCCTTTCTAATCTGTATGATTTTTATTTCCCTTTCTTGCCTTATTGCACTGAGTATGCCCTCTAGTCTGATGCTGAAGAGGAATTTTGTGAGTGGATGTCCCTGCCTTGTTACTGATCTTACAAAGAAAGCAATGTCTTTCACTATTAAGCATGATGTTAACAATAGGGGTTTGTAGATATTTGCTACCAGTTTAAGAAAGTTCTTCTATTTCTAGCTTGCTGAACTTTTTACAATAAATGGATGTTAAATTTTGTGAAATGCCTTTCCTGTATCTGTTACTGACATAATCATACAGTTTTTTGTTTTTTGTTTTATTTAGACTGTTGATATAATAAGTTACATTGATTGACTTTTGAATGTTTACCAGTCTTGTATTTAGGGCATAAACATTACTTGGTCATGACATATTGCTCTTTTTTATATATTGCTAGGTTTTATTAGCTTATTATTTTTGATAATTTTTATGTTTATGAGGTATTATTCTATAGTTTTCTTTTCTCCTAATGTCTTGGTGTGGTTTTATTATTAGAGTAACTGCATCCTCATATAATGAGTTGGGGAAGCATCCCTTCTTCTTTAATTTTTCTGGAAGGGTTTGTGCAGAATTAGTATTATTTCTACTTAAATGTTTAATAGAATTCACCAGTAAAAAGTCATCTAGGCCTGAGATTTTCTTTCTGTGAATTTTAAAAAATAGATATAGGACTGTTAAGGTTATTTCTTCTTGAGTGGTAGCTCTGTAGTTTGTCTTTCAAGGACTTTATTTCATTTACATGCTATCAGATGTATGGGCATAACATTTTTGGTACTGTTTCCTTTTTATCTCTATCTGAAGGGCTAAAGTGATTTTCTCTGTTTTATTTCTGATATTGGTCATTTTTTTCTAGATTAGTGGTTATCAGTTGCTTTGGTATTTTCAAATAATCAGCTTTTATTTTGTGTTTGATTTTTGGAAGACTTTGAAGATAGAATTATACTCTATAATGAACAGCTCTAGGGTATGACTACATTGTGACTATGGAGTACAGATAGAAGTCTGAAAGAAAAATCAGGTGTTTGTCACTTTAGCAATTTTTAAAAATTTGTGTTTATTCCTTGGCATGGAATGAAATGAAAAAAAATATATTAAAAGCTCAATTATTAATGTGATTTTTATGAGGTCAGTGAAAGATTGTAACAGATATGAAATGGGCAGTCTAAATAAATGTTTTAGATCTCCAATAAAAGAAAAAGTAGAGCAAGATTAATTATAAATCCTTTGATTAAAAAAATTATAAATTAAAAAAAAATTCTTTTTTTGCCATTGCTTTTTAACTAAAAGACATGAAATTTTTTTACAACTCAAGTTTTCTGATTGTTACCTTAAAAAATTTGAATGCAGGGCTTCTCTTACTAAATAAGTTCTGTCCTCTGTGAGTATAAAATAAGTTATCTTAAAGCAATTTTATAATCTTCTAGAGCAGAGGTCTGCAAACTTTTTCTTCAAAGGGACAGATAGTCAATATTATAGGTTTTTCCGGTCGTACGTATGATCTCTCTCGCAGCTGCTAGCTCTGCTCCAGTTGTAGCATGAAAGCAGCCATTGACAGTTGGTAAACAAATGATCATGTCTCTGTTCCAGTAAATATTTATCAAAACTGAGATTGAAATTTCATATAATTTTTGTGTGTCATGAAATATAATTTTTCATTTGATTTTCCTTTTCAACCATTTAAAACTGTAAAAGCCAAAAGCCATTCTTAGCTCATAGGTTGAATGAAAACAGATAGCAGCCCAGATAGGCCCACTAACCATAGTTTGCTGATCCCTGTCCTAAAGTTTCAACTATTGCTTTTAGTCTAACTTCTCTCCTGAGTTTTATACAATTTTTAAATATTCACTGGATACCATTTCAAATTAAATGACAAAAATTAAAATAATTTTTTGCCTTCATCGTCCTAAGCCTCTTTTTCCATTTGTCAGTCAGTTAACAGAAAATACGTCTACCTTAGTGACTGTACAGAAAAGGACTCTGAGAATACTGTTTTTAAATAGGCCTTTTACATATTGGTGCTTGGTTAGTGTTTAGGACTTTGGATTGTAGGAGTATTCCTAGTCTTAGAACAAATCTGATCACATCACCCCCGGACTTAAAATCATTCAGGACACTTTACTGCCTATGTAATAATGTTAAACTTCTCAGTACAGCATTAAAAGCCTCTACGATTTGTATAGGTCTGTCTTGCAGCTTTCTGCCCATCTCCAACATAGACTTTATACTATGCTTATACCAAAGCACTTGCAATTCACTAACAAGCTCTTCTATTTCTAAATGCTAGTCCACTGGCTTTTTCCTCAGCTTGTATTACCATTGCCTTTCTGAACCAGAGAACAAATTCTTACTCATTTTTTTTGACTTTGTTCCTAATTTGAAGTCTTCTGTTCTTCCAGGTAGGTTAGTAGTACTCTCCATGCTGTTTTGAGTGCGTTTTGTTCATTCAATTTTTATCACGTTATATTTTCATTATTCATTCTATTTGTCTTTTCTCTCTTTCTCTCTCTCTTTTTTTTTTAATTGAGACAGTCTTGCTCTGTCATCAGGTTGGAGTGCAGTGGCACAATCTTGGCTCACTGCAACCTCTTAACTCCCAGGTTCAAGCGATTCTCCTTCCTCAGCCTCCCAAGTAGCTGGGACTATAGGCATGCGCCACCACACCCCACTAATTTTTGTATTTTTAGTAGAGATGGGATTTCACCAAGTTGGCCAAGCTGGTCTTGATCTCTTAACCTTGGGATCCCCACCTCGGCCTTCCGAAGTGCTGGGATTATAGGTCTAAGTCACTTCGCCCTGCCTACGCTCTTTTTTTACTGAGAAATCCTTGAAAGCCAAGATGAGATCTTCTTTGCATAGGACCTGGTACTTAGTAGGTGGTATTCAATAATGCAAAGTGTTTTTGAGGATCAAATATAATTTGTCTTCCAGTTGATGTAATTAAATGAGGGAAGGAGGGGATGGTGTGGCATATATATTTTCTCCTCAAAAGTTTGATTTCAGGAAAGTTTACAGATTGAAATGGAGTATAAGATTAACATATAATTATAAAATAGATATACATTAGGGTAAAAACAAAGAAAAAATAGTTATATTATTTTTGTTCTATTTTGCAACAGAACATCACTGTATTTGTATTTTTATTTTACTTAGGTGGAAATGGATATTGTTGAAAAACTGGTGAAAATGATACCTTGTGAGCATGAAGATCTGCTGAATATCACCCTCCGACTTTTACTAAATCTGTCCTTTGACACAGGACTGAGGAATAAGATGGTACAAGTTGGCCTGCTTCCCAAGCTCACTGCACTCCTAGGTATGCTTTTTAAAAATTAATGACAGTATTGCCTGGAATTTCCAACATCACTGGAAAATTGAGCTCTGTGTTGAAAAGCCTCCTGAACAAAAAACATTTTGTCTCTATTCTTTGATTGGAACTAATAATAAAAACAAGCAGAGTAAGTGAAAAATGATCTGTACCAGGATTTCCATGGTGCTATAGAATGAAATAAAATAGCAGCTTTTAATCCTTTGACTTCATTTATCCATACTGAGCCAAAATGAAAGTAGTGATGCAAGGAATGATAAAGAAGCAGGGAAGCAAGAAGGAAAAAAAATTTTATCTTCAGCATTTTTCTTTAAATAAAAAGCAGGTATCATTTAAGTTCTTATATTCTGCCATACTTTTAAAATACTACTTAAAAATGAGCTAATTTGTGGAAACTTGTTACTAAGTTAAAAAGGGTATTTTTTTTTTTTTTTAAATAGAGACAGAGTCTCACTATATTGCCCAGGCTGGTCTTGAATTCCTGGGCTCCAGCGATCCTCCCACCCCAGCCTCTTAAAAGGATATTTTGTATAGCATGACTTATAAACTACTATCTTAGAGAATTCAGTTTACAAGTTATTTTGTTTTAACTGCCAGCAAGATACCTGTCTGTGACAAGGATGAGTTCAAGAGTTAACATTGTACAGTCAACATAATGCTAACCTTCTTTGTAGCGTATTAAATGCCTTTACAGTCTATCCAATATCTATCTTTCTGGGCTCCTGCCAGTCCCAACATATACTTTACACTATGACCATACTGAAACCTTTGTGGTTTCCTAAATAAGCTCTTTTATGCCTAAGTGGCTGTCTACCTGTTTTACATGCTTTTTTCCTCTACCTGCAGTGCCATTGCCTTTCTTACCCAGAAAGCAAATTGTTACTTAACTCTCTTTTCCTTTGTTTCACAATGGCAGTTTCATTCTTTTTTACAGCTTTCTCCATATATTCAAATACTGCGCAACAATGTTATTATACATTTTAGAAGTTACTCTATTGAGGAGCACTTTTAAAAATTGGTTTTGGAGAACCAAAGCAATGTAGACATTTGAGGAATAAAAAAAAACTTTAAAAGGAAAGTTGATTGGTCTTGAATTTAATTCATGTGACCTTTCACTTATTATAAATCTGACATAATTATGTGTCACATACTAGGTCAGCTTCTCAGTATATGAAGATAAACAAATTATAGTCATTGGCCTGAAGGAATTCATAGTCTATTTGGTTTGTTCAGTTTCTAGTCTTGTGCTTTTATGAAATAATTGCCTTGTAACGTATGATAAAATGTATGATTTAAAAGAGATTTTTAAGAAATTACTCATGTGATACCCACTTCATAATTTGTTAACAAGTAGTAAATTGTGGGATATAAGACATATCCAATATATAAATTAATATTTTATCTCTTTTTGAGCTCAGTTTCTTGAGTCAGACTGTTTTAGTAGAATTGTGACTGTTTACGTGTAATCATGTGACCTTGGGCAAGTTATGCAAACTCTTTGTGACTCAGTTTCCTTATCTCTTAAATGAAGATAATAATTCAACTAAAAGTTTTTGAAGATCAAATGAGGAATTGCCTGCCAAGTACCTGACACATAGTATTTTCTTAATAAATACTGGCTTTTGTTATTTTTCTTACCAATATCATCATTTGTTATGAAGTAGACATTCTATATGTTGCTGACTTATGTTACTCTGAGTACAAATACTTTTCTCATAATTGTTACATTTTTGTTGACAAACGAGGTAATTTTGTTTTTAAAGTTTGCTCTGTTGAATATGTAGTTCAATTTAATTCAGTAAATTGAATTAAATTGCTACTCTACCATGGCAAAGCACAGTGCTAAGCACTATAGAGAAATGTTTTCAACCTATAGATATCTGAGATTCAAAAGAGATATTCCCATATTGATACTTTATAGTTAAGGTTTCATTTGAAATTGATATTGAAAAATTTGTCATTTTCACAGGGTGATATTTATAAAAGAATTAAGAATTTAGGCTGTAGAAAGTATTTCAGATAAAGCAATCAACATGATCTAAGGCGTAGATAGAGCTAGGCCAATAGAAGAAATAATAAGTTGCCTTTCAACTTGAGCATAGAATATGACTAAGGACAAGCAAAAGTAACATTTAGAAAAGTGGATTTATGCTCTTAAGTAGTATTACGAAGTTTAAAGCATTGCTAAGAAGTTTATACTTATAACTGATGATAGGAATCATTGCAGACTTTTGATCTAGGTAGGTTTTAATCAAAAATTTGCTCAAGGGAAATTAATCTGGCATTTCTATGTGATGGACTCACATTAGAGTCTGAAGATGAGATCAATAGCCTGTTGTAGTAAGCAAGACAAGAAGTAAAGAAAACCTCATTTAGAGAAGATGTAGTGTGTCCAGTGTGAGGCAAAAGGAAAGGGCAGAAGGGACATATTACAGCTGAAATGAATATGTTATAGTTACTGCTGGGATGTGGGTAATGGTAGAAACGTATGTCATAAAATCTATGACTATTAGAATGTTAGTGCCAGGAACAGAAATAGAGAAGTGTGAAGGAACAGGGATATGGAGAATTGCATGCTTTTCTTAAAGGCTTCCACTTTGAAGTGACAAATTATTATTGCTTACATTCTGTTGATAAAAGCAAATCACTTGGCCATGCCTAACTTCAGCGGAGTGGACAAATGCCTGGAATGAGTAGAACTGGAACATTGGTGAGCAAGAAAATGATCCTGAAAGTTATTTTTTTGTTTTCAGGATTACCAGAATCTCTTAAATAGTACATCCTTACACATCATAGCAAATCCCACAGTATGTAATCCATCTTGCAACTGTGGTAGCCCAGAGCACGTTAATCAAAGCTGGGATTGTGGAGCCAGACTAAATGCCTTTGAATATTGGCTTCATCAGATACCAGTTATGTGATATTGTACAATTACCTAAACTATATGTCAGTTTTCTCATCTCCAGTATGTAGATAATAATAGTATACATTAATAGGGAAGAGTTAAATGAGATAATGCAGTATTACAAAATTATAAATATATGAAATTATCATCAAAATAAAAATACATAGAATCCCAAAAAACTAGATATCTAGAAAGGGTCTTTTTTGATAAGTTCTCCAGGCTTATATTTTTTTTATTTTTTATTTTTTTATTTATTTTTTTATTGCATTTTAGGTTTTGGGGTACATGTGAAGAACATACAATATTGTTGCATAGGTACACACGTGGCAGTGTACTTTGTTGCCTTCCTCCCCTTCACCTATATCTGGCATTTCTCCCCATGCTATC